>WFAB01002023.1:15000-60000 GCA_018977245.1 Lethenteron camtschaticum
GAGACACTGGGAGACACCGGGAGACACGGGGAGACACTGGGAGACACCGGGAGACACGGGGAGACACGGGGAGACACGGGAAGACACGGGGAGACACTGAGATACTGGGAGACACGGGGAGACACTGGGAGAAACTGAGATACTGGATACACTGGGAAACACGGGGGGACACGGGGAGACACGGGGAGAGACTGGGAGACACGTGGAGACACGGGGAGACACCGGGAGACACCGGGATACAATGGGAGACACGAGGAGACACCGGGAGACACGAGGAGACACTGGGAGACACGGGAGACACGAGGAGACACTGGGAGACACGGGGAGACACGAGGAGACACTGGGAGACTGGGAGACACGGGAAGAGACTGGGAGATACTGAGACACTGGGAGACACGGGAGACACGGGGAGACACGGGAGACACNGGGAGACACTGGGAGACACCGGGAGACACGGGGAGACACTGGGAGACTGGGAGACACGGGAAGAGACTGGGAGATACTGGGAGACACTGGGAGACACGGGGAGACACTGAGATACTGGGAAACACGGGGAGACACTGGGAAACACTGGGAAACACGGGAGACACGGGGAGACACGGGGATACACCGGGAGACACGGGGAGACACGGGGGAGACACTGGGAGACACGGGGATACACCGGGAGACACTGGCAGACACCGAGAGACACCGGGAGACACCGGGAGACACCGGGAGACACGTGGAGACACGGGGAGATGAATCACGGGTGACCTGTACGTCAGCACCCCCCCTCCAGCGGGAATCACCGAGTGCACGAAGCCGGCCGCACGAAGGCAGAGCGAGGGTACAAGCCCCACAGCGCTGGCGGCACGCGGCCTCGCCACTGATGTGAGCCGTGGCCACGAGTCTAACTCGGGTCCCTGCGGTGCCGCAGCACGCCAACCGCTGCACTACCGCTCCGTTCAACAAAAAACGAAAGATATCATCAACAAAAAACTGAAGATTTCATCAACAAAAAACTGAAGATATCATCAACAAAAAACTGAAGATTTCATCAACAAAAACTGAAGATTTCAACAAAAACTAAAGATTTCATCAACAAAAAAATGAAGATATCAACAAAAAATAAAGATATCATCAACAAAAAACTGAAGATTTCATCAACAAAAAATAAAGATTTCAACAAAAAATAAAGATTTCAACAAAAAACGAAAGATATGATCACAAGTGCAGCACCTATGAAGGCCGGCACTGTGGCACACGAGGGGGTGGGTGGCCAGCACCACGCCCGGCCGCCTTTGTCTCCCCAGTGGCGATGTTTACGCACCGCACCAGGTACTCATTTCAGGCTGAGTCGACCTAGGGGAGGCCCAGGACCGGTTCCGATAATCGTCACCGGTGCTGGCCTTGAGCGGGAATCGAACTCGGGTCGCCGGGCTCACAGCGCGGCGTAGCGCTAACCGCTGCACCACCGCTCCCCACACAAAGACAAAGATCGCCCGTGTAGCCTTAACAGACTGTAGGGGCAAGTGCTGCTAGCGAGCGGCACCTATGAAGGCCGGCACGGCACACGAGGGGGGGGGTGGCCAGCACCACGCCCGGCCGCCTTTGTCTCCCCAGTGGCGCTACAAACCCGGCATCTCCGAGTTCGATTCCAGCTCGCGATCAACGGGACTGGCGGATATTTGAAGCGGTGCTTGTGGGCCTCCCCTAGGTCGACTCGGCCTCAAATTAGTTAGTAAACGTCGCCACTGGGGAGACAAAGGCGGCCCGGGCGTGGGTGCTGGACAGTCTGTTAGAGGCTACACGGGGGATCTTTGTCTTTATCTTTGTGCTCGCTAACAGCACTTGCCCCGACAGTCTGTTGCAGGCTACACGGGGGATCTTTGTCTTTATCTTTGTGCTCGCTAACAGCAGCACTTGCCCCAACAGTCTGTCACAGGCTACACGGGGATCTTTATCTTTGTGCTCGCTAACAGCACTTGCCCCAACAGTCTGTTGCAGGCTACACGGGGATCTTTGTCTTTATCTTTGTGCTCGCTAACAGCAGCACTTGCCCCAACAGTCTGTCACAGGCTACACGGGGATCTTTATCTTTGTGCTCGCTAACAGCACTTGCCCCAACAGTCTGTTGCAGGCTACACGGGGGATCTTTGTCTTTATCTTTGTGCTCGCTAACAGCAGCACTTGCCCCAACAGTCTGTCACAGGCTACACGGGGATCTTTATCTTTGTGCTCGCTAACAGCACTTGCCCCAACAGTCTGTTACAGGCTACACGGGGATCTTTATCTTTGTGCTCGCTAACAGCACTTGCCCCTACAATCTGTTACAGGCTACACGGGGGATCTTTGTCTTTGTGCTCGCTAACAGCACTTGCCCCTACAATCTGTTACAGGCTACACGGGGATCTTTGTCTTTGTGCTCTGTAACAGCACTTGCCCCTACAATCTGTTAGAAGCTACACGGGGGCAGGGGTGGATCTTTACCTTTGTATTTTTTCTAACGTGTGCGCGACGTGGCCTCAAAGCGCACCTAGCCTGGCACGTTCTTCGTCGTGACTCATGATGGAATCGCAAACGATGCCCAGTTCGGTTGGTAAGGCTTCGTCGAACGGTGGATCGATCACGACTCATGGTGGTGCCGCGTTAATCGATAATCTCACCTGTTCCATTGTCCCCTATCCCCAGCCGCCTTTGTCTTCCCTACCTCCCCTCGCCCCCCTACCCCCTCTCCTCCGTGTCAACCCCTGTCACCATTGACCCAATCCCAAACTTATCTTTAATTAGGGACCTAATGATGAGATTACATGGGAATTGTTGAATGTAGCGGGCCAGTCACGGAGTGTGGAGGCGTGCGTGTGTGTGGCTGTGTATGTGTGTGGCTGTGTGTGTGTGTGGCTGTGTGTGTGTGGCTGTGTGTGTGTGTGTGTGTGTGGCTGTGTGTGTGTGTGGCTGTGTGTGTGTGTGTGGCTGTGTGTGTGTCTGTGTGTGTGGCTGTGTGTGTGTGGTGTGTGTGGCTGTGTGTGTGTGGCTGTGTGTGTGGCTGTGTGTGTAGCTGTGTGTGTGTGGCTGTGTGTGTGGCTGTGTGTGGCTGTGTGTGTGTGTGGCTGTGTGTGTGTGGCTGTGTGTGTGGCTGTGTGTGTGTGACTGTGTGTGTGTGTGTGGCTGTGTGTGTGTGTAGCGTGTGTGGCTGTGTGTGTGTGTGGCTGTGTGTGTGTGGCTGTGTGTGTGTGTGGCTGTGTGTGTGTGGCTGTGTGTGTGTGTGGCTGTGTGTGTGTGTGTGTGGCTGTGTGTGTGTGTGGTGTGTGTGTGTGTGGTGTGTGTGGCTGTGTGTGTGTGGCTGTGTGTGTGTGGGTGTGTGTGTGTGTGGCTGTGTGTGTGTGTGTGGCTGTGTGTGTGTGTGTGTGGCTGTGTGTGTGTGTGGTGTGTGTGTGTGTGTGTGTGTGTGGCGTGTGTGTGTGTGTGGCTGTGTGTGGCTGTGTGTGTGTGTGTGGCTGTGTGTGTGTGTGTGGTGCTGTGTGTGTGTGTGGGTGTGTGTGTGTCTGTGTGTGTGGCTGTGTGTGTGGTGTGTGTGTGTGTGGCTGTGTGTGTGTGTGCTGTGTGTGTGTGGCTGTGTGTGTGTGTGGCTGTGTGTGTGTGTGTGGCTGTGTGTGTGTGTGGTGTGTGTGGTGTGTGTGTGTGTGTGGCTGTGTGTGTGTGTGTGTGTGTGTGTGTGTGTGGTGTGGCTGTGTGTGTGTGGTGGGTGTGTGTGGTGGCTGTGTGTGGTGTGGGTGGTGTGGTGTGTGTGGTGGTGTGTGTGGTGTGGGTGTGTGGGTGTGGGGTGTGTGGCTGTGTGTGGTGTGTGGCTGTGGTGGGGTGTGTGTGGTGTGTGTGGCTGTGTGTGTGTGCTGTGTGTGGCTGTGTGTGTGTGTGGCTGTGTGTGTAGCTGTGTGTGTGTGGCTGTGTGTGTGCTGTGTGTGTGTGGCTGTGTGTGTGTTGTGTGTGTGTGTGTGGCTGTGTGTGTGTGTAGCGTGTGTGGCTGTGTGTGTGTGTGGCTGTGTGTGTGTGTGGCTGTGTGTGTGGTTGTGTGTGTGTGTGTGGCTGTGTGTGTGTGTAGCGTGTGTGGCTGTGTGTGTGTGTGTGGCTGTGTGTGTGTGTGGCTGTGTGTGTGTGTNGCTGTGTGTGTGTGTGTGTGGCCGTGTGTGGCTGTGTCTGTGTGTGTTTCAAGGCCAATGCCACAGATATTATCAGTTTCATATTCTTGGTTCTTTCGGTAAAGTCACGTAGAAGGGAAGTAATAAATAATAAAAATAAAACATAATAAATAATTCTCACGACGTTTCGGCCACAACGCAAGCAGCCGTCCTCAGGTGGAGAACATATCTGTCGATAAGACAGAGTCTGAATGACACGTCTCTGTCTTATCGACAGACCTGTTCTTCACCTGAGGACGGCTGCTTGCGTTGTGGCCGAAACGTCGTGAGAATTATGTTTTATTTTTATTATTTTATTACTTCCCTTCTACGTGATGACTTTACCGAAAGAACCAAGAAGATGAATCCCTGCAGTCACGAAAGCTTTAAATCGAAATATTATCAGTTTGTTTTTTTGTTTGGGGTGGGTGGCCAGCACCACGCCCGGCCGCCTTTGTCTCCCCAGTGGAGATGTTTACGACGCCGCACCAGGTACTCATTTGAGGTTGAGTCAACCTAGGGGAGTCCCAGAACCGGTTCAGATAATCGTCACACACACACGCACACACAACATACACAGCAGACACACAAAGTACACACACAGCACTCGCAGTCGATACAGACACGGCAGACACAGACGCAAGCACGCGGAGAAAAGCAATTTTGCGGCCGAATCAAAGTTTGATGTTTTTAAATTGCAACTGTCATCTCTGAGTATAAAATTAAAATAACATAGGACACACACACACCAGGATCCCACGAATATCCTGCACCAGACTGTTGGGGCAAGTGCTGTTAGCGATGTGGCAGCACCTATGAAGACCGGCACTGTGGCACACGAGGGGTGGGTGGCCAGCACCACGCCCGGCCGCCTTTGTCTCCCCAGTGGCGATATTTACACACCGCACCAGGTACTCGTTTGAGGCTGAGTCGACCTAGGGGATGCCCACGACGGGTTTAGATAATCGTCAACAGTGCATGAATGCATATATTTTGCACGGCAAGTGAGCTGTGACGTCACATCTGTCATGTGATTTAAAGCTTTCGTGACTGCAGGGATTCATCTTCTTGGTTCTTTCGGTAAAGTCACGTAGAAGGGAAATAATAAAATAATAAAAATACACCATTTCGATTTAAAGCTTTCGTGACTGCAGGGATTCATCTTCTTGGTTCTTTCGGTAAAGTCACGTAGAAGGGAAATAATAAAATAATAAAAATACACCATTTCGATTTAAAGCTTTCGTGACTGCAGGGATTCATCTTCTTGGTTCTTTCGGTAAAGTCATCACGTAGAAGGGAAGTAATAAAATTATTTNAAAAAACACAATAAAATACAATTCTCACGACGTTTCGGGCACAACGCAAGCAGCCGTCCTCAGGTGAAGAACAGGTCTGTCGAAAAGACAGCGTGTAAAAGTTGGGAAATAGTTAAACTTTACCGAAAGAACCGAGCAGATGAACCAAGAATATGTGCTAATAGGGTTTTTCCCCTTTTTTTCTGGCAACAAAACTGACACCTTTTGCAAGGTATCGTGCTCACATTGACCACAACACTTGCAGTCAAATGCAAACAAAAACAATACTCTGATAATTTATGCATTGTCTTTGAAACTGATTGGTCCTCACCAGAGACAGCTTTCTTTAGAGCCTAGTCTCATGTGGTGTTCGACCAGATGACGCCAAAAGGCGCACAGTTCAAAGACAACGCAACTACCAGAGTAACGAGAGCTCGGGGTGAGCAGCTACATCATGGGACCTCCTTTGCCAGTACCAACATATACTAACAGGGTTTTTCCCCTTTTTTTCTGGCAACAAATTGACACCTTTTGCAAGGTATCGTGCTTACATTAACCACAATACTTGCATGATACATTGCAAAAGGTGTCAGTTTAGTTGGCAGAAAAAAGGGGAAAAACCCTATTAGTATATTTTGGTACTGGCAAAGGAGATCCCATGATCACGAATATGTGTCCAGGGTCATCGAGAGAGTCCGGGCAAGAGTGTGAGTGCTAGCCCCAGTAACCCTCCCCTGGGGTGTCTGGTGTTGGCAGAGAGCGTACGGTACACGCAGTCGTGTGTGAAGACAAGTCTTTAATAAAACAACTGGCGCATGCCCTTAACCTAAAGCTCTGTGGATATACAAGTCTCCAGTGGTGTAAAGATTAAGCGCACAGCAACTGGTACTCAAGGCGTTGCGTAGACTTGCTCCTCACAGACACTCATGGCGTCCTTCAGCCACGAAATGTTCCATCGAGATCATTAAGGTCCATCTTCTTGGTTCTTTCGGTAAAGTCACGTAGAATGGAAATAATAAAATACAAATAAAATACAAATGAAACGTAATTAAATATTTTATTATGCTTTATTTTATTATTTTATTATTTCCATTCTACGTGATGACTTTACCGAAAGAACCAAGAAGATGAATCCCTGCAGTCACGAAAGCTTTACATCGAAATGGTTTATTTTTATTATTTTATTATTTCCCTTCTACGTGACTTTACCGAAAGAACCAAGAAGATGAATCCCTGCAGTCACGAAAGCTTTAAATCGAAATGGTGTATTTTTATTATTTTATTATTTTCCTTCTACGTGACTTACCGAAAGAACCAAGAAGATGAATCCCTGCAGTCACGAAAGCTTTAAATCGAAATTGTGTATTTTTATTATTTTATTATTTTCCTTCTACGTGACTTTACCAAAAGAACCAAGAAGATGAATCCCTGCAGTCACGAAAGCTTTACATCGAAATTGTATTATGTTTTATTTTTATTATTTTATTACTTCCCTTCTACGTGACTTTACCGAAAGAACCAAGAAGATGAATCCCTGCAGTCACGAAAGCTTTACATCGAAATTTTATTATGTTTTATTTTTATTATTTTATTACTTCTACGTGACTTTACCGAAAGAACCAAGAAGATGAATCCCTGCTGCAGTCACGAAAGCTTCAAATCGAGACCATTAAGGTCGCCGTCAGACTGTGCATCGCTCACCGTCACCACGGTCTCTCGGCTTCACACTTGGTGGTGACGGCGCCGGCTTTGCCACTGCGGCCCCTCAACTCTGGAACCCTGGTGCCCTGTCGAGGCCGGGGGACTTCCGCAGAAAATTGCACATCTTGAAATATCGACTAAGAAAAAATTAACCTGTAAAAACAAAGTTTTTCACTCTAAATCCTTTATATGCGTGGCGGCTCGAGTCCTCTCGTCCTCTGGCTTGAGATGGCTGCCACCTATGGGTCAGATGATTGTCTACCAGCATTAAGCAATTGGTAATTAAATATTTTTTAAAAAAATTCCCTAAACAGTGTAAAATTTTGGAAAAAAAATTTCACGAAAATTAATTGTCACGCACAACGAGTCTGTGTGCAAAATGTCAGCTCGATTGGATCACGGGAAGTGGGTTAAAAACGACCGAAAGATTTGCACAGTCATAAGCAAGCACGCAAGCAAGCGAACTTAATATAAAGGATTTAATAAGTATAACCCGTAAAACAAAGTTTTTCACTCTAAATCCTTTATATGCGTGGCGGCTAGAGTCCTCTCGTCCTCTGACTTGAGATGGCTGCCACCTATGGGTCAGATGATTGTCTGCAGTATTAAGCAATTGGTAATTAAATATTTAATTTGTTTTCCCTAAAAAGTGTAACATTTTGGGAAAAAATTTCACGAACATTAATTGTCTCGCACAACGAGTCTGTGTGCAAAATGTCAGCTCGATTGGATCACGGGAAGTGGGTTAAAAAACGACCGAAAGATTTGCACGGTCGTAAGCAAGCAAGCACGCAAGCAAGCAAGCGAACTTAATATAAAGGATTTTAAAAAAGTCTCCGTTTAAAATGTCCTTTTCTCTTTCTTTAGTTATTTTAAAAGTTTTTTTTACCACTTATTCTTCTTCCCTCGCTCGAGGTTTAACTATTTCCCACCTTTTACATGCATCAGCGGGGTCCTGGGAATGACCGTGAAAGAGAACGCCCGATACGTTTTAAATTGTTATAATTATTATACTTACAGAGATCTAAACCACCCCTCCCTCCCACGCCCCAGACAAAAAAAATATCACCTTCATTGCGGATAATTATCGGTCCGACAAAAAGCCCAGCCATGGAGCTCTTCAAGCGCCACGCAACAAAACCGATCCGTGGATCGACCAGGTAGAGAGTCGGTCCCCTGCTACTCAAACGTCCAGCAACCACCGAAGCTGATGAACTGCAAACTGCGAACTATTGAGAAAGAATAAAACTACGAATTCTTAGGTTTTTTTCGGTAAAGTCACGTAGGTAAAAAAATTAAATTCATAAAAGTAAAATAAAAATAAAAAATTAACCCGTAAAAACAAAGTTTTTCACTCTAAATCCTTCATATGCGTGGCGGCTAGAGTCCTCTCGTCCTCTGGCTTGAGATGGCTGCCACCTATGGGTCAGACGATTGTCTGCCAGCATTAAGCAATTGGTAATTAAATTTAAAAAAAATTCCCTAAACAGTGTAAAATTTTGGAAAAAAATGTTCACGAAAATTAATTGTCACGCACAACGAGTCTGTGTGGAAACAGTCTGATCGTTTGGATCACGAGAAGTGGGTTAAAAAACGACCGAAAGATTTGCACGGTCGTAAGCAAGCAAGCAAGCACGCAAGCACGCAAGCATGCAAGCAAGCAAGCGAACTCAATATAAAGGATTTAAAAAAAAACCACGACGTTTCGGAGGCAACACAAGCTTCCGTCTTCAGGTGGAACAGTCACAGCACAATAGCTGTATCACTTGTATCACTTGATACAGCAAGCGTGCTGTGACTGTTCCACCTGAAGACGGAAGCTTGTGTTGCCTCCGAAACGTCGTGATTTTTATTTTATTTTAATTTTACTTTTATTCATTTACATTTTTTACCTACGTGACTTCACCGAAAAAAACACCTAAGAATATTAATCCTTGCAGTCACGAAAGCTTCAAATCTAGAATAAAACTACGTTGTATTGATTCTAGATTTGAAGCTTTCGTGACTGCAAGGATTCATATTCTTAGGTTTTTTCGGTAAAGTCACGTAGGTAAAAAATGTAAGTTAATAAAAGTAAAATAAAACAAAATAAAAAATCACGACGTTTCGGAGGCTTGTGTTGCTTCCGAAACGTCGTGATTATTTATTTTTTACTTTGTTTTATTTTACTTTTATTAATTAAAAATTTTTACCTACGTGACTTTACCGAAAAAACCTAAGAATATGCGTTGTATTGTTTTAACCAGGTGCAAGGTTCCACCGAGTTGCTGCGTAGAAGGCTCTCTGCCAGGAGCAAACGGGAGCCATCACAAACGACAGCGCAACAAAAGTGAAACTCATCGTTTCTGCGTGGACATTCGTAGCGGAAGGCCAAACAACCCTCAACCGCAGGAGGGAAAGCCCAGAGTACCCAGAGTAAAATCCTCGCGGCCATGGGAGAGAGACGCTGCCACAAACTAAAAATAAACACAGCGGGTGACACAGGGTCGGGATCGAACCCTTGACCAGGTCAATAATTCCCTGCTCCACCACCTCTGCTGTAGCCGGCAGATGGACAGAGAATATATCTGGCGTCTGTCCAGGACCATCCCGGTGTGAAAAACTAAAAACTAAACTTCGATTTAAAGCTTTCTTGACTGCAGGGATTCATCTTCTTGGTTCTTTCGGTAAAGTCACGTAGAAGGGAAATAATAAAATTAAAAAATTTAAAAATAAAACATAATAATTGTCGATGTAAAGCTTTCGTGACTGCAGGGATTCATCTTCTTGGTTCTTTCGGTAAAGTCACGTAGAAGGGAAATGATAAAATAATAAAAATAAAACATAATAAAATTATTCTCACGACGTTTCGGCCACAACGAACAGGTCTGTCGGAAAGACAGCGTCTGAATATGCTAAATTCCTCTTGATATGCAAATTCCTTTGTCAAGGCGCCCCTCCCCCTCCAACCCACTTAAATATACGCTGCCAAGCTTGGTGGTGCCCATTCAGACGCTGTCTTTCCGACAGACCTGTTCTTCACCTGAGGACGGCTGCTTGCGTTGTGGCCGAAACGTCGTGAGAATTATTTTATTATGTTTTATTTTTATTATTTTATTATTCCCCTTCTACGTGGTGACTTTACCGAAAGAACCAAGAAGAAGATAAAACTAAACTCTTTTTCATTGTACCAGGGTGTAAGCAACGAAGCTTCATTTCAGAAGAGACGCTGACCCATCACAAATTCTAGCCCAACGGAGAGGCGGCTTACCATTGTGTGGAAATTTATGTCGGCGGTCAAATACGCTAAACACGTGATGGTCATTCTAAATGTGGACGGAAAATCGGGGGGACGCGGAAAGAAATCCACGCAACGCACAGCGAGAGAGAGAGAGACGCGGGAGCAAGAGAGAGAGACACGCAAACTCCAAATATACAGCAGCAGCAGGCGTCAAGGTTGGGATCGAACCCACGACCTCCTGTACACCAGGCGAGGTAGTCAACATCTCCTAGCCACCGTGATGATGATGAGAGAGAGACACGCAAACTCCAAATATACAGCAGCAGCAGGCGTCAAGGTTGGGATCGAACCCACGACCTCCTGTACACCAGGCGAGGTAGTCAACATCTCCTAGCCACCGTGATGATGATGAGAGAGAGACACGCAAACTCCAAATATACAGCAGCAGCAGGCGTCAAGGTTGGGATCGAACCCACGACCTCCTGTACACCAGGCGAGGTAGTCAACATCTCCTAGCCACCGTGATGATGATGAGAGAGAGACACGCAAACTCCAAATATACAGCAGCAGCAGGCGTCAAGGTTGGGATCGAACCCACGACCTCCTGTACACCAGGCGAGGTAGTCAACATCTCCTAGCCACCGTGATGATTATGAGAGAGAGACACGCAAACTCCAAATATACAGCAGCAGGCGTCAGGGTCGGGATCGAACCCACGACCTCCTGCACACCAGGCGAGGGAGATAGTATAAACACACATAGTACACACACATATTATACACCATAATATAGACACACAGAGTACACACACACAGGATAAACACACGTAGAACACGCATAGTATACCCACATATAGTATAGACACAAAGACAAATATCCCCCATGTAGCCTCAACATGTAGGGGCAAGTGCTGTGAGCGAGCACCTATGAAGGCCGGAACGGTACAAGAGGGGTAGGTGGCCAGCACCACCCCGGCCGCCTTTGTCTCCCCAGTGGCGATATTTACACACCGCACCAGGTACTCATTTGAGGCCGAGTTGACCTAGGGGAGGTCACTCAATGCTGTTGCCCTGAGCGGGAATCGAACGCGTAGTGCAGTGCGCTAACCGCTGCACCACCGCTCCACCAACCGCCATTCGCCACTAAGTGGCGGTGACGTCACCACGACGCTTGTGCCAGGCCATGTGCAGAGGCCACGTGACGTGTCGAACGCCCGCTGAGAGGTCACGGGGTAGACCCAGCAGGTGGCACGGGTTGACTGAGACACCTGTGCCCCTACTGTGCCAACTGTTGTTGTGAGCGTCGCTCCTCCGCCCTCCGTTGTTGTTGGAGGGCGACTGCCTCCAACTGGCCAGTAGTGTCCTTCACGAGCCTCCTCCACTGAGGCCGATCTTGACACCGATGGTACCAGTCACCGGCAAGTCCACTCAGCTCCACGTCCTCCTGTACCACATCACTCCATCTCTTCTCTAGCCCGTGCCGCGCCCGTCTAGCCCCTCGATCCGGCCGAACAAAAGTTGTTTAGGCATGCGGTGGCTGGGCATGCGGGCTACATGACCAGCCAACGCAGCCTTGCCTGCCGGAGGAGCTCACCGATGAGAATTTGCCCAGATCTTTCAAGGATTTGTGAGCTCCTCACACAATCCAGCCTGCTGGTTAAACCCAGGATGGATCGTAGGCAGGCCAGCCTACATGTTTCCAACCGGCGAAGATGCTCCATTAGGGGGGTCCACGTTTCGCTAGCGTAGAGAAGGTAGGGAATGACTGTGGCCGAGAAGACCTGAAGCTTCGTGCAGAGCGACAGACCAGGTAGCTTCCACACAGCGTTACGCAACCGATGAAAAGATAATGCCGCTCGACTGATTCGGAGTGAGACCTCTGCTGCTAAACCGGAGCCGGTCCTCCTGTACCACATCACTCCATCTCTTCTCTAGCCCGTGCCGCACACAGACAACAACAACCGCTATTCGCCACTAAGTGGCGGTGACGTCACCACGACGCTTGTGCCAGGCCATGTGCACCTTGAGGCCACGTGAAGTGTCGAACGCCCGCTGGCAGGAGGTCTCGGGGCAGACCCAGCAGGTGCCACGGGTCGACTGACCGAGACGAGTGGCTGATGCACCACCTGTGCCCTCTACTGTGCCAACTTGCTGTGCTTTAGCCACCCGGCGCTCCGCTCGTTGTTGTGAGCGTCGCTCCTCCGCCCTCCGTTGTTGTTGGAGGGCGACTGCCTCCAACTGCCCAGTAGCGTCCTCCACGAGCCTCCTCCACAGAGGCCGATCTTGACACCGCTGGTACCAGTCATCGGCAAGTCCACTCAGCTCCACGTCCTCCTGTACCACATCACTCCATCTCTTCTCTAGCCCGTGCCGCGCTCGTTTAGCCCCCTCGATCCGGCCAAACAAAAGCTGTTTCGGCATGCGGTGGCTGGGCATGCGGGCTACATGACCCAGCCAACGCAGCCTTGCTGCCGGAGGAGCTCACCGAGGGACTTTGCCCAGACACACAAGACAAGACAAAGACAAAGATCCCCCGTATAGCCTTAACAGACTGTAGGGGCAAGTGCTGTTAGCGAGCACCTATGAAGGCCGGAACGGTACACGAGGGGGTGGGTGGCCAGCACCACGCCCGACCGCCTTTGTCTCCCCAGTGGCGATGTTTACACACCGCACCAGGTACTCATTTAAGGCTGAGTCGACCTAGGGAGGCCCAGGACCGGTTCAGATAATCGTCACTGGTGTTAGCCGTGAGCGGGAATCGAACCTGGGTCGCCAGGTTCATAGCGCAGCGCGCTAACCGCTACACTACCGCTNCCCACAACACACAGACAGACACACAGACACACACACAGACGCGCGCGCTACTCACAGATGATGTAGTAGTCCCGTCCCGAGCGGAACTCGAGTCCCAGCACGCTGGGCTGTACTCCTGGAACTTGATGGTGTACTTGACCTCGACGCCCGGCCGGTCGCACGTGAGCAGCGCGTTGCGAGCCCTCCGCGCGTCACACTCCCGCGCCTCTTCGCGACCCACCATGTACAGGCGGTACGTCTCCCCCTCCTCGCCATGCTCCTCCACCTCCTCCTCCGCCTCTTCCACCTTCTTCTGCTGCAACTCGTCCTTCTCGTCGTCATCGCCGTTGTCGTCCGTCTCAACGCGAGATGTTTTCTTCGGGTCCATCATGTTCCCGGCCGAACGACGGTCAGATCCTGCGTCATGGTCCGATGATGACGACGACGACGATGATGATGATGATGACGATGATGATCTTTTCGGTGATGATGATGATGATGATATTTGCGATCCTCCTGCTGCTGCTGCTGCTGCTGATGACGCTGCTGCTGCTGCTGCCGATGATGATTTTTTTGATGACGATGATGATACTCTAGATCCTGTTGCGCTGATGATGATGATGACGACACTGCTGCTACTGCTCCTGGTAATCGAGGGCAAATGATATCCAGGCGGTCACCCATCTTTGGAAACACAATCACTCCCTGATCCATTTGGAACCTGAGACAGGGAAGAGGAAGGGAGGGAGAGACAGATCGATGCATTGACATCGTGTGTGTGTGCGCTAGTGTAGCGGTTAGCGCGCTACGCTGCGCTATGAACCTAGCGACCCGGGTTCGATTCCCGCTCACGGCCAACACCAGTGACGATTATCTGAACCGGTCCTGGGCCTCCCTAGGTCGACTCAGCCTGAAATGAGTACCTGGTGTGGTGTGTAAACATCGCCACTGGGGAGACAAAGGCGGTCGGGCGTGGTGCTTGCCACCCACCCCTCGTGTGCCGTTCCGGCCTTCATAGGTGCTTGCTAACAGCACTTGCCCCTACAGTCTGTTAAGGCTATACGGGGGATCTTTGTCTTTGTCTTTGTGTGCGCGTGCACCTAGCCTGGCACAGGAGCCATGGTGACATCGGCGTTAACTCGTGAAGAACGGCAAGCCGTGGTTGATCCACTGCTAGACTACCGCTGACCACCACACAAAAAGCACACACGCTCATTAACACACTCACACACGCACACACCTCACTCATTAACAAAGACAAATATCCCCGTATAGGCTCAATAGACGGTAGGGGCAAGTGCTGTTAGCGAGTAGCTCCACGCCCGGCCGCCTTTGTCTCCCCAGTGGCCAGCGATGGTGTAGTGCTAACCGCTAAACCACCGCTCCCCCGAGCTCACAAGCACACACTCACACACACTCACACACACTCACACACTCACACACACGCACACACACGCACACTCGCACGCACACTCGCACAGACTCACACACACTTACACACACACTCACACTCTCACACACACGCACACACACGCACACTTGCAAGCGTGTAAATTGGGGTTCAGTGTGTGTGCCTGGGTCACAGCCGTGCCTGTGGACATCGCCGCGTCGTTGGTAACGCAGCGACGCGGCGACAACTGGCACACAGATTGGGCCACGATCCGCAGTAGGCAATGCAATGTTTATTATTTATATATAAATATATAAAAAAATAAATATATAAATATTTGTGTGGTGTACGTCACGAGGTGGTGCACACCGAGACTTCAATAACGCCCCCCCCCCCCGCTTGCCCACCCAAGTTGAAGATACACGTGTCGTCGGCATGTGTGCGAGCTAGATCCGGATGAGTTGCCTCTGGATTTCTTGGTTCTTTCGGTCAAATCACGGAGATCGAAAACGTCGCCGGGGTTTTTATTTCCGCNTTTTTTTATTTTCNAAAAAAAAAAATGCAACGTTATTTATTTATTTTTAAAAAATTCAATTTTTTGTTTACATTTTTTTCACGTTTTTTGTTAAAAAATTTTTACATTTATTTTTCAAATGTTTTTTTCAATTTTTTTTTCAAATATTTTTCGANTTTTTTTTTACATTTTTTTAAAAAAAAAATTCAATTTTTTGTTCAATTTTTTTCTTCAATTTTTTTATCAATTTTATTTTGTTCAATTTTTTTCCCTACGCGACTTTGCCGACAAAACGAACGGATATTATTGATCCCTGCAGCCACGGGACATTTTAAGCCGAAAAGTTCCATCTGAGGTCTGGGCGAAACTCGAGGACGGCAACAGCCATAGAGCATCATCATCGGCAGTGGCAGCGGGCGGATCGATACGTGGACAGCGCGATGGGAGAGGGGAGGGAAATCAGAGGCGAGTTGTTTTTTTGTGTTCCATCTGTGGCGTAGTGTGTGTGTGGAAATATTTAAATAATTAATGGCCTTCCCCCCCCCCCATCCATCAGTGGAAGGAAATCACGTGATGATTAATTGGGGTTCAACTCGCCCCGCTCCCTTCCCCGAGTGTCCTGCAACCCCGATAACTGATAGCATCGCCAATTACAGAGTGCACACGAACACACACACACAGTGTCACACACACACACACAGTGTCACACACACACACACAGTGTTACACACACACACACAGTGTCACACACACACACAGTGTTACACACACACAGGGTGCACACACACACAGGGTGCACACGAACACACACACACACACAGTGCTACACACACAGTGCTNCACACACACACACACAGTGCTACACACACACACAGGGTGCACACACACAGGGTGCACACGAACACACACACACACAGTGCTACACACACACACAGTGTTACACACACACACACAGTGTCACACACACACAGTGCTACACACACACACAGTGCTNCACACACACACAGTGCTACACACACACACAGGGCTACACACANACACAGTGCTNCACACACACACAGTGACACACACACACAGGTGCACACAACAGGGGCACACACACACACACACACAGTGACACACACACAGTGTTACACACACACACACACAGTGTACACACACACAGTGCTACACACACACACACGGCTACACACACACAGGGTGGCACACACACAGGGCACACGAACACACACACACAGTGCACACGNCACACACACACACACGGACACAACACACAGTGCTACACACACAGTGTTACACACACACAGGGTGCACAGAACACACACACAGGCACACGAACACACACACAGGGTGCCACGANCACACACAACACAGTGCTACAC
Source organism: Lethenteron camtschaticum (assembly GCA_018977245.1). NCBI lineage: Eukaryota > Metazoa > Chordata > Hyperoartia > Petromyzontiformes > Petromyzontidae > Lethenteron > Lethenteron camtschaticum. Next base: position 31,449 of record WFAB01002023.1, read on the forward strand.
ACACACAGTGCACACGAACACACACACACACAGTGCTACACACACACACAGTGTTACACACACACAGAGGTGAACGAACACACACAACACGGGCACAACACACAACAGGCACACGAACACACACACACANCCTGTGCTCTCACACACACAGGGGCACACGAACACACAACACAGTGCTCACACACACACACACGAACACACACACACACAGGGTGNACACACACACACACACACGGGTGCACANAACACACACACACACACACACATGAACACACACACACACACAGGGTGCACACGAACACACACACAGGGTGCACAGAACACACACACAGGGGCACACGAACACACACACACAGGGTGCACAGAACACACACACACACAGGGTGCACAGAACACACACACACACAGGGGCACACGAACACACACACACACAGGGTGCACACGGACACACACACACAGGGTGCACAGAACCACACACACACAGGCACACGAACACACACACACACAGGGTGCACACGAACACACACACACAGGGTGCACAGAACACACACACACAGGCACACGAACACACACACACACAGGGTGCACACGAACACACACACACAGGGTGCACAGAACACACACACACACAGGCACACGANCACACACACACACACAGGGGCACACACACACACACACACAGGGTGCACAGAACACACACACACAGGGGCACACGAACACACACACACAGGGTGCACAGNACACACACACACGAGTGTCACACACACAGGGTGCACACACACACACGAAGGGGCACACGAACACACACACACACACAGGGTCACGAACACACACACGTGTCACACACACAGGGGCACACGAACACACACACAGGGTGCCANGANCACACACACACACACGGCTACACACANACACAGTGCTACACACACACAGGGGCACACGGACACACACACACACAGGGGCACACACACACACACACACAGTGTCACACACACAGGGGCACACACACACACAGGGTCACACTGGGAACACACACANACACGGCTACACACACAACACAGTGACACACACACAGGGCACACGGAACACACACACACACAGGGGCACACACACACACACACACAGTGTCACACACACAGGCGACACACACAGGGGCACAGACACACACACACAGTGCTCACACANACACAGTGNCACACACACACAGGCACAGAACACACACACACAGGGGCACAGAACACACACACACACAACACAGTGCCTGACACACACGGTTACACGAATGCAACACACAGCGGATAGTTACACACCCAGGATTACACACAACACAGTGTATACACACACACACTCACACTAGACACAACACACAGTGTCACAGACACACACACAGTAGAATATACACAACACACAGTGTTACAGACACAGACACAATAACAACAACAACAATCACTAAGTGGCGATGACGTCACACGACGCTTGTGCCAGGCTATGTGCACCCTGAGGCCACGTGAAGTGTCGAACGCCCGCTGGCAGGAGGTTACGGGGCAGACCCAGGTGCCACGGGTCGACTGACTGAGATGACCGAGATGACTGGCTGATGCACCACCTGTGCCCCCTACTGTGCCAACTTGCTGTGCTTTAGCTACCCGGCGCTCCGCTCGTTGTTGTGAGCGTCGCTCCTCCGCCCTCCGTTGTTGCTGGAGGGCGACTGCCTCCAACTGCCAGTAGCGTCCTTCACGAGCCTCCTCCACAGAGGCCGATCTTGACACCGCTGGTACCAGTCATCGGCAAGTCCACTCAGCTCCACGTCCTCCTGTACCACATCACTCCATCTCTTCTCTAGCCCGTGCCGCGCCTGTTTAGCCCCTCGATCCGGCCGAACAAAAGCTGTTTGGGCATGCGGTGGCTGGGCATGCGGCTACATGACCCAGCCAACGCAGCCTTGCCTGCGGAGGAGCTCACCGATGGGACTTTGTCCAGATCTTTCAAGGATTTGTGAGCTCATCACACAATGCAGCCTGGTTAAACCCAGGATGGATCGTAGGCAGGCCAGCCTAAATGTTTCTAACCGGCGAAGATGTTCCATTAGGGGGTCCACGTTTCGCAAGCGTAGAGGAGGGAGGGAATGACTGTGGCCGAGAAGACCTGAAGCTTCGTGCGGAGCGACAGACCAGGTAGTTTCCACACAACGTTACGCAACCGATGAAAAGATAATGCCGCTCGACTGATTCGGAGTGAGACCTTTGCTGTTAAACCGGATCCGATCATGAGCACACACAGTTACACTGACACACATATTGTTACAGTATGCATTACACACAAATATACAAACATGCTTACACACACACACGGACACACACACAGATGCAAAGACACACAGATTAAAGATCCACAGACAAAGATCACTCGTGTGCCTTAACAGACTGTAGGGGCAAGTGCTGTTAGCAGCACCTATGAACCGGCACGGCACACGAGGGGTGGTGGCCAGCGCCACGCCCGGCCGCCTTTGTCTCCCCACGATGTTACACACACTTGCACACACCACACANGCGCGCGCAACACACACAATACACACAGNCACCAAATACACACAGACACACACAGACACACAAATACACACGACACACACACAGTACAGACACACCCACACAGACCACATACACNCNGGCACCACACCACGTACCACAACCACACACACGGCACACGTGAACACACGNATACACACAGAACACCACACACACAGTGACAACACACAGTGACACGACCACAGACAACACAACACACAGNCAGACACACACAGCACACTACACCAACATTACACACAGATACAACATCACGAATAACACGTTGTAGGCCAGCACACCACANGAATACACACATAACACAGGCACACACACACAGACACACTACTACACAGGCACACCACCACACACATACACACAGGCACACACACACAAATNCACACAGACGTACACATACACACAGGTCACACACACACGATAGCACCACACAGAATACACACACAGGCACACAGTCACACACACACGATNCACACCACACCANCACACACACACACACAGNATACACAGACACACATACACACAGGCACACATGACAGCAAGAATAACACAGATGAAACACAAACACACAGACACACAGAACACACNAATACACACAGACAGACACACACGTACACACGACACACACACACAGGCACCACACACGAATACACACATACACACAGGCACACACACACACGGGGAATAACAAGACCACATACACACAGGCACACACACACGAATAGTCACACACCCGAATNCACACACAGGCACTAACACAACAACACACGAACACACACACCACACACACACACACACACGAATCAACACACATACACTGTACAGGCACAAGAACAACCACACAGTACACAAACACACAGACACACACAGACACACCGTAACAGACCACACACGTACACACAGACACACCACACCACACACACACNNATACAACATACACACAGGCACACACACACACGAATACACACAGACACATACACACACACCACACACGAATACACACACACANGAATCACACACANGCAACACACACACACACGAATACACACACACACACAGGCACACACACACACGAGACATACACAGACACACATACACACGCACACACAGACACACACGAATACACACAGATCACAAACACACAGACACACACACACACACGAATACACACAGACAGACACACAGACACACAGACAACACACACAGGCACACACACACGAATACACACATACACACAGGCACACACACACACACGACACAAGAACATACACACAGACACACACACACACAATACACACAGCACACATACACACAGACACACACACACACAGGCACACACACACACACATACACACAGGCACACACACACACGAAATACACACAGACACACATACACACACACACACACACGAATACACACACACACAATACACACACAGGCACACACACACACACACACGAATACACACACACACACAGGCACACACACACACGAATACACAGACACACATACACACAGGCACACACAGACACACACGAATACACACAGATACACATACACACAGACACACACGAATACACACAGACAGACACACACGTACACACAGACACACACACACACAGGCACACACACATACACACGAATACGCACATACACACACACACGAATACACACAGACACACACACACGAATACACACAGACACACACACAGACAGACACACAGACACACACACAGGCACACACAGACACACGAATACACACAGACACACACACACACGAATACACACAGACACACACACACACGAATACACACACACACACAGGCACACACACACACACGAATACACACACCCTGTAACCCGGACTCGCTCATATCTCTGCGTGACACGCGCAATAATACACGCGGCACGCGCGCACATAACTCACACACTCAGACAAAGGTCCCCCGTGTAGCCTCTGACGGACTGCCGGGGCAAGTGCTGTGAGTGAGTAGCGCTGATGAAGGGACACAGGGGGGGGGGTGGGTGGCTAGCACCCCACACCCGGCCGCCTTTGTCTCCCCGTGGTGATGTGTTCTACACCCGCACCAGGTACTCATTTGAGGCTGAGTCGACCTAGGGGGAGGCCCAGGACCGGTTCAGATTAATGGGTGTTGGCCGTGAGCGGAATCGAACTCGGGTCGCCGGGTTCGTAGCGCAGCGTAGCGCTAACCACTGCGCCACCGCTCCCCACAACAGACAGACATACACACACTGGCACACACACACACCCATACACACACCGACATACACACATTGACACACTGACACACACCGACATACACACACCGACACACACACACTGACACACACACACACTGACACACACAACACACACACTGACACACTGACACACACACACTGACACACACACACTGACACACACACACACTGACACACACACACTGATACACATACACACTGACACACACACACTGACACACCGATACACACATACACCGACACACACAGACATACACACACACCGACACACACACACTGACACATACACCGACACACACACACTGACACACACACACACTGACACACACTGACACACACACACCGACACACACACACACTGACACACTGACACACACACCGACATACACACACTGACACACTGACATACACACTGACACACTGACACACANACCGACACACTGACACACACACACCGACACACTGACACACACACTGACACACACACACACTGACACACACACAACACACTGACACACACACACACTGNCACACACACACTGACACACACACACCACTGACACACACACGACACACACACTGACACACACCGACACACACACACACCAACACACTGACACACACACTGACACACACTGAAACACACACACACTGACACACACAGACACACACACAGACACACTAACTCACACACTGNCACACACACACACTGACACACACAGACACACACACACAGACACACACACACACCGCGTGTAGGCGCGTCCGTTCCACTAATTGAGGCTAAATCACTCCGGCTCCACACGCACGGTTTGGGGGGGCAGGGAGATGGGTTTGGGGGGCAGGGAGATGGGTTTGGGGTGGGAGGGGGAGATGGGTTTGAGGCCGTGCCCCGCTGGACGAGGCGACTTTAATTAGAATCGACTCGCGAGGCGTCACGCCGCGGAGGAGGAGATGGGGGGTGGCAGTCCCTCCATCTGAGACAAAGATAAAAGTCCCCCGTGTAGCCTCAGCAGACTGCTGGGGCAAGTGCTGTTAGTAGCGAGAAGCAGCACCTTCTGAAAAAGATCCCCCCCCACCCCCGTTTATCTTCTTGGTTCTTTCGGTAAAGTCCCGTGGAAGGAAATAATAAAATAATGAAAATTAAATATTATAAAATCATTCTCACGACGTTTCGGCCACAACGCAAACAGCCGTCCTCAGGTGAAGAACAGGTCAGACTCTGTCTTCTCGACAGACCTGTTCTCCACCTGAGGACGGCTGCTTGCGTTGTGGCCGAAACGTCGTGAGAATTATTTTATTATGTTTTATTTTTATTATTTTATTATTTCCATTCTACGTGACTTTACCGAAAGAACCAAGAAGATGAATCCCTGCAGTCACGAAAGCTTTAAATCGAAATTTTATTATGTAAATTTTTATTATTTTATTACTTCCCTTCTACGTGATGACTTTACCGAAAGAACCAAGAAGATGAATCACTGCAGTCACGAAAGCTTTAAATCGAAAATAGATTATTTTATTTTCCCACGTGACTTTACCGAACCAAAAGATATCTGCAGCGAAAGCTTTAAATCAAATGTTATTATTTANTTTTATTATTATACTCACACTCGAAAAACCAAGAAGATGAATCTGCAGTGAAGTAAAAAAACCCCGATATCCCGAACAACTGTAGGGGCAAGTGCTGTTAGCGAGCACCACCTATGAAGGCCGGCACGGCACACGAGGGGGTGGGTGGCCAGCACCACGCCCGGCCGCCTTTGTCTCCCCAGTGGCGATGGTTACTGCACACCGCGCCAGGTACTCATTTGAGGCTGAGTCGACCTCCATTCCTCCCGTCAGCCATGCTTTACTGGGCATTTATCATTCTGCATTTAGTCACCCACTCACCCACTCACTCACTCACCCACCCACTCACTCACCCACTCAACCACTCAATTATCCACCCACTCACTCACCCACTAACTCACCCACTCACTCACCCACTAACTCGCCCACTCGCTCACCCACTAACTCACCCACTCGCTCACCCACTCGCTCACCCACTTACCCACCCACTCACTAACTTACTCACCCACTCACTCACTCATCCACTCAATTATCCACCCGCTCACTCACCCACCCGCTCACTCACCCACCCACTTACCCACCCACCCACTCGCTTACCAACCCACTTACTAACTTACTCACCCACTCACCCACCCACTCATGCACTCACCCACCTACTCACCCACCCATCCACTCACTCACTCACCAACTCACCTACTCAGTTACCCACCCACTTACTCACCCACCCACTCACTTAACCACCCACTCAACCACCCACCCTCATTCACCAACCCGCTCATTCACCCACCCACGCACTGATTTACCTATCCAACACAAACATTCAATCACCCCACCCCACCACTCATGCATCCACCCACCCACTCATTCACCCACCCACTCATTCACCAACCCACTCATTCATCCACCCACCCACTCATTCACCCACCCACTCATTCACCCACCCACTCATTCATCCACCCACCCACTCATTCACCAACGCATTCATTCATCCACCCACCCACTCATTCATCCACCCACCCACTCAATCGACCACCCACCCACCAGAGTTGCCACCTGCCTGGGCTCGATCTGTTGCAGGAGGTGACCTCACCCTCCCCGTGGCTGTAAGACGGGGCCGAGATGTTAACTACCTCGCCTGGTGTACAGGAGGTCGTGGGTTCGATCCCGACCCTGACGCCTGCTGCTGTATATTGAGTCTGCGTGTCTCTCTCTCTCTCATCATCATCACGGTGGCTAGGAGATGTTAACTACCTCGCCTGGTGTGCAGGAGGTGGTGAGTTCGATCCCGACCCTGACGCCTGCTGTATATTAGGAGTTTGAGTGTCTCTCTCTCTCATCATCATCACGGTGGCTAGGAGATGTTGACTACCTCGTCTGGTGTACAGGAGGTCGTGGGTTCGATCCCGACCCTGACATCTGCTGTGTATTTGGAGTTTGCGTGGCTCTCTCTCTTTCTCATCATCACGGTGGCTAGGAGATGTTGACTACCTCGCCTGGTGTACAGGAGGTTGTGGGTTCGATCCCGACCCTGACGCCTGCTGTATATTAGGAGTTTGCGGTGTGTCTCTCTTTCCCCGTGGCCGCGTGGATTTTTCTCCGTGTCCTCCGGTTTTTCCTCTCCACATTTAGAATCAACGTCACGTGTCTATAGAGGATTTGGCTTGCTGCTATACATGTCCACGTGGCGATGATGATGAAGATGCTGTCAGCCACTTCGTTGAGAAGCTATCAATTTGCGATGGCCAGGGTGGCTTCTGGGAAAAAAGAGCTACGTAGATTAGTGGGGCCTTACACCTGGTACAATAATTAGTACTCATGGTTCTTTTGGTAAAGTCACCACGTAGGTAAAAAAATTAAATTAAAATTAATAAAAATAAAATAATAAAATCACGACGTTTCGGAGGCAACACAAGTCTCCATCATCAGGTGGGACCATCACAGCCAGATTTGCTGTATCACGTGGTACAGCAAATCACTTGATGCAGCAAATCTGGCTGTGACGGTCCCACCTGATGACGGAGACTTGTGTTGCCTCCGAACGTCGTGATTTTATTGTTTTATTCTTATTCATTTTTATTTTAAAAAATTTTACCTACGTGACTTTACCGAAAGAACTAAGAGTATGAATCCTTGCAGTCACGAAAGCTTCAAATCTAGAAAATAATTAGTTTTTTTATTATTACAGTGACTCCTCTACTTTCGAACTTTCAGAGATATGAACACATCTGGTCCGTTTGTCCAAATGCCTGTTCGGACCGAGAGTCGAAAGTTAAACCGCCCCGAAAAAGATGGAGGTGGTGGCATTTGCATCTACAGAACGTGAAGAACCAGTGGCATCTACAGAACGTGAAGAACCAGTGACATTTGCATCTACAGAACGTGAAGAACCAGTGGCATTTGCATCTACAGAACGTGAAGAACCAGTGGCATCTACAAACGTGAAGAACCAGTGACATCTACATCTGCAGAACGTGAAGAACCAGTGGCATCTACAGAAAGACACGAACCAGTGACATCTACATCTATAGAACGTGAAGAACCAGTGGCATCTACATCTGCAGAATGTGAAGAACCAGTGGCATCTACATCTGCAGAACATGAATAACCAGTGACATCTACATCTGCAGAACGTGAAGAACCAGTGACATCTACATCTGCAGAACGTGAAAAACCAGTGGCATCTATATCTGCAGAACGTGAAGCACCAGTGACATCTACATCTGCAGAACGTGAATAACCAGTGGCATCTACATCTACAAAACGTGAAGAACCAGTGGCATCTACATCTGCAGAATGTGAAGAACCAGTGGCATCTACATCTGCAGAATGTGAAGAACCAGTGGCATCTACAGAACGTGAAGAACCAGTGGCATATACATCTACAGAACGTGAAGAACCAGTGGCATCTACATCTGCAGAACGCGAAGAACCAGTGGCATCTACAGCACGTGAAGAACCAGTGGCATCTACATCTGCAGAACGTGAAGAACCAATGGCATCTACATCTGCAGAACGTGAAGAACCAATGGCATCTACATCTGCAGAACGTGAAGAACCAATGGCATCTACATCTACAGAATAAGAACCAGTGGCATCTACATCTGCAGAACATGAAGAACCAGTGGCATCTACATCTGCAGAACATGAAAAACCAGTGGCATCTACATCTGCAGAACGTGAAGAACCAGTGGCATCTACATCTGCAGAACGTGAAGAACCAGTGGCATTTGCATCTACAGAACGTGAAGAACCAGTGGCATCTACAGAAAGTGAAGAACCAGTGACATCTACATCTCCAAAACATGAAGAACCAGTGACATCTACATCTACAGAACGTGAAGAACCAGTGGCATCTCCATCTACAGAACGTGAAGAACCAGTGGCATTTACATCTGCAGAACGTGAAGAACCAGTGACATCTATATCTGCAGAACGTGAAGAACCAGTGGCATCTACATCTGCAGAACGTGAAGAACCAGTGAGATCTACAGAACGTGAAGAACCAGTGGCATTTGCATCTACAGAACGTGAAAAGCAGTGGCATCTACATCTGCAGAATGTGAAGAACCAGTGGCATCTACAGAACATGAAGAACCAGTGGCATCTACAGAACATGAAGAACCAGGGCATCTACAGAACGTGAAGAACCAGTGGCATCAACATCTGCAGAACGTGAAAAACCAGTGGCATCTGCATCTATAGAACGTAAATAACCAGTGGCATCTACATCTGCAGAACGTGAAGAACCAGTGGCATCTACAGAACATGAAGAACCAGTGGCATCTACATCTACAGAACGTGAAGAACCAGTGGCATCTATATCTGCAGAACGTAAAGAACCAGTGACATCTATATCTGCAGAACGTGAAGAACCAGTGACATCTACATCTACAGAACGTAAAGAACCAGTGGCATCTACATCTACAGAATGTGAAGCACCAGTGGCATCTACATCTGCAGAACGTAAAGAACCAGTGGCATCTACAGAACATGAAGAACCAGTGGCATCTACAGAACGTGAAGAACCAGTGGCATCTACATCTGCAGAACGTGAAAAACCAGTGGCATCTGCATCTACAGAACGTGAAGAACCAGTGGCATCTGCATCTGCAGAACGTGAAGAACCAGTGGCATTTACATCTGCAGAACGTGAAGAACCAGTGGCATCTACATCTGCAGAACGTGAAGAACCAGTGGCATCTACATCTGCAGAACGTGAAGAACCAGTGGCATCTACATCTGCAGAACGTGAAGAACCAGTGGCATCTACATCTGCAGAACGTGAAGAACCAGTGGCATCTACATCTGCAGAACGTGAAGAACCAGTGGCATCTACATCTGCAGAACGTGAAGAACCAGTGGCATCTACATCTGCAGAATGTGAAGAACCAGTGGCATCTACATCTGCAGAATGTGAAGAACCAGTGGCATCTACATCGACAGAATTTGAAGAACCAGTGGCATCTACATCTACAGAACGTGAAGAACCAGTGGCATCTACATCTGCAGAACGTGAAGAACCAGTGGCATCTACATCTACAGAACGTGAAGAACCAGTGGCATCTACATCTACAGAACGTGAAGAACCAGTGGCATCTACATCTGCAGAACGTGAAGAACCAGTGGCATCTACATCTGCGGAACGTGAAGGACCAGTGACATCTACATCTACAGAACGTGAAGAACTAGTGGCATCTACATCTGCAGAACGTGAAGAACCAGTGGCATCTACATCTGCAGAACGTGAAGAAACAGTGGCATCTACATCTGCAGAACGTGAAGAACCAGTGGCATCTACATCGACAGAATTTGAAGAACCAGTGGCATCTACATCTGCAGAACGTGAAGAACCAGTGGCATCTACAGAACGTTAAGAACCAGTGGCATCTACATCTGCAGAATGTGAAGAACCAGTGGCATCTACATCTACAGAACGTGAAGAACTAGTGGCATCTACAGAACATGAAGAACCAGTGGCATCTACAGAACGTGAAGAACCAGTGACATCTACATCTGCAGAACGTGAAGAACCAGTGGCATCTACATCTGCAGAACGTGAAGAACCAGTGGCATCTACATCTACAGAACGTGAAGAACCAGTGGCATCTACATCTGCAGAACGTGAAGAACCAGTGGCATCTACATCTGCAGAACGTGAAGAACCAGTGGCATCTACATCTACAGAACGTGAAGAACCAGTGGCATCTACATCTACAGAACGTGAAGAACCAGTGGCATCTATATCTGCAGAACGTGAAAAACCAGTGACATCTACATCTGCAGAACGTGAAGAACCAGTGGCATCTACATCGACAGAATTTGAAGAACCAGTGGCATCTACATCTGCAGAACGTGAAGAACCAGTGGCATCTACAGAACGTTAAGAACCAGTGGCATCTACATCTGCAGAATGTGAAGAACCAGTGGCATCTACATCTACAGAACGTGAAGAACTAGTGGCATCTACAGAACATGAAGAACCAGTGGCATCTACAGAAAGTGAAGAACCAGTGACATCTACATCTGCAGAATGTGAAGAACCAGTGGCATCAACATCTACAGAACGTGAAGAACCAGTGACATCTACATCTACAGAACGTGAAGAACCAGTGACATCTACATCTGCAGAACGTGAAGAACCAGTGGCATCTACATCTGCAGAACGTGAAGAACCAGTGGCATCTACATCTGCAGAACGTGAAGAACCAGTGGCATCTACATCTGCAGAACGTGAAGAACCAGTGGCATCTACATCTGCAGAACGTGAAGAACCAGTGGCATCTACATCTGCAGAACGTGAAGAACCAGTGGCATCTACATCTGCAGAACGTGAAGAACCAGTGGCATCTACATCTGCAGAACGTGAAGAACCAGTGGCATCTACATCTGCAGAACGTGAAGAACCAGTGGCATCTACATCTGCAGAACGTGAAGAACCAGTGGCATCTACATCTGCAGAACGTGAAGAACCAGTGGCATCTACATCTGCAGAACATGAAGAACCAGTGGCATCTACATCTGCAGAATGTGAAGAACCAGTGGCATCTACATCTGCAGAATGTGAAGAACCAGTGGCATCTACATCGACAGAATTTGAAGAACCAGTGGCATCTACATCTACAGAACGTGAAGAACCAGTGGCATCTACATCTGCAGAACGTGAAGAACCAGTGGCATCTACATCTACAGAACGTGAAGAACCAGTGGCATCTACATCTACAGAACGTGAAGAACCAGTGGCATCTACATCTGCAGAACGTGAAGAACCAGTGGCATCTACATCTGCGGAACGTGAAGGACCAGTGACATCTACATCTACAGAACGTGAAGAACTAGTGGCATCTACATCTGCAGAACGTGAAGAACCAGTGGCATCTACATCTGCAGAACGTGAAGAAACAGTGGCATCTACATCTGCAGAACGTGAAGAACCAGTGGCATCTATATCTGCAGAACGTGAAGAAACAGTGGCATCTACATCTGCAGAACGTGAAGAACCAGTGGCATCTACATCTACAGAACGTGAAGAACTAGTGGCATCTACATCTGCAGAACGTGAAGAACCAGTGGCATCTACATCTACAGAAAGTGAAGAACCAGTGGCATCTACATCTGCAGAACGTGAAGAACCAGTGGCATCTACATCTACAGAACGTGAAGAACTAGTGGCATCTACATCTGCAGAAAGTGAAGAACCAGTGGCATCTACATCTGCAGAACGTGAAGAACCAGTGGCATCTACATCTGCAGAACGTGAAGAACTAGTGGCATCTACAGAAAGTGAAGAACCAGTGACATCTACATCTGCAGAACGTGAAGAACCAGTGGAATCTAGCGAGGGAGGAGCGGGGGGGGGAGCGGGGGGGGGGAGGGGGGTGAGCGGGGGAGGAGGGTGACACTCACTGCGGATTTGAAGCGTTCCAGTAGATGGGCCCCACGGCTGCCGACGTTCCGCCGGGCAGCAGCAGCAGCAGCAGGGAGGGCAGCGACAGCAGCAGCGACAGCAGCAGCAGCAGGCAGGGCAGCGGTGCGGGGGGCAGCAGCAGACGCAGCTGGTGCAGCAGCAGCAGTCGGCCGTGTGACATCTCCCGGCCTCGCGCCGCTCGCTGCACGGGGAGGGGGAGGGAGCGGGGGGGCGGTGGGTGCACAAGGGAGGAAGGGGGCAAGTGAGTCATTCGTGGAGTCATTCGTGGAGTCATTCATCGAGTCATTCATCGACTCATTCACTGAGTCGATCACCAAGCGATTGCCCTGAGTCATTCATCGACTCATTCATTGAGTCATTCACCAAGCAATTGCCCTGAGTCATTCATCAACTCATTCATCAACTCATTCACCAAGCGATTTCCCGAGTCGTTCATAGATTCATTGAGTCATTCACCAAGCGATTTCCCGAGTCATTCATCGACTCATTCATCAACTCACTCACCAAGCGATTTCCCCGTGTCATTCATAGATTCATTGATTCATTCACCAAGCGATTTTCCCGTGTCATTCATCAATTCATTCATCAACTCATTCATCAACTCACTCACCAAGCGATTCCCCGTGTCATTCATCGACTCATTCATTGAGTCACTCACCAAGCGATTCCCCCGTGTCATTCATCGACTCATTCATCGAGTCATTCATTCGTTCGCTCTAAGAGCGACTGGGGACCCAAGCCACCGAACCACCCACCATTCATCCCCCCCGCCACCCCGAGTCCAACACCGACCCATTCACCGATTCATTCCCCAAGTCATTACGTAGAGTCATTCCGCAAGTCATTCACCGAGTCGTCATTCTCCGAGTCCACCACCGACCCATTCGCCAACAGCAACTCGCTCGCTCGCTCCACTGAAGAGCGACCCTAACGCGCTTTGCGCTGCACCCGCTCCCTAGCCCCCTCCTAGCCCCCTCCTAGCCCCCTCCTAGCCCCCTCCTAGCCCCCTCCTAGCCCCTCCTAGCCCCCTCCTAGCCCCCCTCCTAGCCCCCCAGCCCCCCCCCTCCTTCGCTTCGTAACTCACAGAGGCACCGAATCGTTCACTCGCTCAATGACCTCCACTCGCCCATTCTCCACCCACCCCCCTCCACCATCAGCAACTCCACCAACTCGCTCAGCAGAGTGGACGTCTCAGCCGCTCTCAATCGAGTCACCGCCGCCGCCACCCCGACCGATCTCGCTCGATGTCCCCACTCGCCCATTCTCCCCACCCCACTCCACCATCAGCAACTCCACCAACTCGCTCAGCGGAGTGGACGTCTCAGCCGCGCTCAATCGAGTCACCGCCGCCACCCCGACCGATCTCGCTCAATGACCCCACTCGCCCATCCTCCCCACCCCACTCCACCATGAGCGACTCCACCATCAACGACTCCACCATCAACGACTCCACCAACTCGCTCAGCGGAGTGGACGTCTCAGCCGCGCTCAATCGAGTCACCACCGCCACCCCGACCGATCTCGCTCAATGACTCCCACTCGCCCATTCCCCACCCACCCCCACTCCACCATCAGCGACTCCACCACCAGCGACTCCACCATCAGCAACTCCACCAACTCGCTCAGCGGAGTGGACGTCTCAGTCGCTCTCAATCGAGTCACCGCCGCCACCCCGACCGATCTCGCTCAATGACCCCACTCGCCCATCCTCCCCCACCCCACTCCACCATGAGCGACTCCACCATCAACGACTCCACCATCAACGACTCCACCAACTCGCTCAGCGGAGTGGACGTCTCAGCCGCGCTCAATCGAGTCACCACCGCCACCCCGACCGATCTCGCTCAATGAATCCCACTCGCCAATTCCCCACCCACCCCCACTCCACCATCAGTGACTCCACCATCAGTGACTCCACCATCAGCAACTCCACCAACTCGCTCAGCGGAGTGGACGTCTCAGTCGCTCTCAATCGAGTCACCGCCGCCACCCCGACCGATCTCGCTCAATGACCCCCACTCGCCATCCTCCCCACCCCCACTCCACCATGAGCGACTCCACCATCAACGACTCCACCATCAACGACTCCACCAACTCGCTCAGCGGAGTGGACGTCTCAGCCGCGCTCAATCGAGTCACCACCGCCACCCCGACCGATCTCGCTCAATGAATCCACTCGCCAATTCCCCACCCACCCCACTCCACCATCAGTGACTCCACCATCAGTGACTCCACCATCAGCAACTCACCAACTCGCTCAGCGGAGTGGACGTCTCAGCCGCACTCAATCGAGTCACCACCGCCGTCTCCCCGACCGATCTCGCTCAATGACCCCCACTCGCCCATTCTCCACCCACCCACCTCCACTCCACCATCAGCGACTCCACCATCAACGACTCCACCATCAGCAACTCCACCAACTCGCTCAGCGGAGTGGACGTCTCAGTCGCTCTCGATCGAGTCACCGCCGCCACCTCCCGACCGATCTCGCTCAATGACCCCCACTCGCCCATTCTCCACCCCCACTCCACCATCAGCGACTCCACCATCAGTGACTCCACCATCAACGACTCCACCATCAACGACTCCACCATCAGCGACTCGACCAACTCGCTCAGCGGAGTGGACGTCTCAGCCGCTCTCGCTCGAGTCACCGCCGCCGCCTCCCGACCGATCTCGCTCAATGACCCCACTCGCCATCCTCCACCCACCCCCACTCCACCATCAGCGACTCCACCACCAGCGACTCCACCATCAACGACTCCACCATCAGCAACTCCACCAACTCGCTCAGCGGAGTGGACGTCTCAGCCGCGCTCAATCGAGTCACCGCCGCCGCACCTTAAGTACCAGTTAACTGGTACTCACTTGATGCAGCAAATCTGTCTGTGACGGTCCCACCTGATGACGGAGACTTGTGTTGCCTCCGAAACGTCGTGATTTGTATTGTTTTATTTTTATTAATATTAATTTAATTTTTTACCTACATGGTGACTTTACCGAAAGAACAAAGAGTATAAAGTAAGTTGTACTTACTTGCTCAATCTGTGTTGTCGATGACTTTACCTTCTAAATAATAAATGTGGCCGTGTTTGACACAGCCCAGAGAGGACATCTCGCACAGCCACGGCGTGTGGCGAGATACACCCCCAGGGTTAAGACGGAGACCCACTGATCTAGAAAAAACTAGAGATTTGTTTTTTTACTTTAACCGGTACAAATGTAAAAAAACCCCACGGCAGCCATCGCTTCCTGCCTCCTGCCAGGCCGCTCAGCTGGTCACACGGCTGGAATCTGACGACTGCAACGACGTTTTTTAAATCCTTTATATTAAGTTCGCTTGCTTGCTTGCGTGATTGCGTGCGTGCTTGCTTGCTTACGACCGTGCAAATCTTTCGGTCGTTTTTTAACCCACTTCCCGTGATCCAATCGAGCTGACATTTTGCACACAGACTCGTTGTGCGAGACAATTAATGTTCGTGAAATTTTTTCCCAAAATTTTACACTGTTTAGGGAAAACAAATTAAATATTTAATTACCAATTGCTTAATGGTGGCAGACAATCATCTGACCCATAGGTGGCAGCCATCTCAAGCCAGAGGACGAGAGGACTCTAGCCGCCACGCATATAAAGGATTTATAGCGAAAAACTTTGTTTTACGGGTTAATTTTTTTCTTCTTGGTTCTTTCAGTAAATTCACGTAGAAGGGAAATAATAAAATAATAAACATAAAACATAACATTAAATAATTCTCACGACGTTTCGGCCACAACGCAAGCAGCCGTCCTCAGGTGAAGACCAGGTCTGTCGGGGAGACAGCGTCCAAATCTAAAAAAATGTGACGACGTTATTGCTGCTGCTGCTGCTGTTGTTATTGTTGTTATTGTTGTTGTTGAGAGATGAGAATTCTAAAATTATTAAACTAAACAATTTTCATATGCTTGGTTCTTTCGGTAAAGTCACGTAGAAGGGATAAAATAAAATAATATAAATATAAACAATATAAATTCTCACGACGATAATTGCTTGTGTTGCAGTCGAAACGTCGTGAGAATTTTAATTGTTTTCTATTTATATTATTTTATTACTTCCCTTCTACGTGACTTTACCGAAAGAACCAAGAAGATGAATCCCTGCAGTCACGAAAGCTTTAAATCGAAATTTTATTATGTTTAATTTTTATTATTTTATTATCCTTCTCGTGACTTTACCGAAAGAACCAAGAAGATGTCCCTGCAGTCACAAAGCTTTAAATCGAAATTTTATTATGTTTTATTTTTTTATTTTATTATTTCCCTACGCGACTTTCCGAAATAACCAGAAGATGAATCCCTGCAGTCACGAAAGCTTTAAATAATTTTATTATGTTTTATTTTCATTATTTTATTATTTCCATTCTACATGACTTTACCGAAAGAACCAAGAAGATGAATCCCTGCAGTCACGAAAGCTTTAAATCGAAAATTATTTTTTGTTATTGTTGTTGTTATTTTGAGAGATGAAATTCAAAATGATTAAACTAAACTATTTTTGTTTCTTTCATCAGAGGAAGGCTACTGAGATTTCTCAACTCTTTCCCAAGTGATGGCCCTCACAGCAGCTTAACAGTTGCCATGTCAACAGAAGCAGCAGCAGGCAAACACTCTGAACGCGTGATGACCATTCTAAATGTGGAGGGGAAAACCAGAGGACCATGGGAGAGAGACACCGCAAACTCCAAATATACAGCAGCAGGCGTCAGGGTCGGGATCGAACCACGAACTCCTGTACATCAGGCGAGTAGTTAACATCTCCTAGCCACCGTGATGATGATGAGAGAGAGACCTCAAACTCCAAATCTACAGCAGCAGGCGTCAAGGTCGGGATCGAACCACGAACTCCTGTACACCAGGCGAGGTAGTCAACATCTAGCCACCGTGATGATGAGAGAGAGACCTCAAACTCCAAATACACAGCAGGCGTCAAGGTCGGGATCGAATACACGACCTCCTGTATACCAGGCGAGGTAGTTAACATCTCCTAGCCACCGTGATGATGAGAGAGAGACACTCAAACTCCAAATACACAGCAGGAGTCAGGGTCGGGATCGAACCCACGACCTCCTGCACACCAGGCGAGGTAGTTAACATCTCCTAGCCACCGTGATGATTATGAGAGAGAGACACGCAAACTACAAATATACAGCAGCAGCAGGCGTCAGGGTCGGGATCGAACCCACGACCTCCTGCACACCAGGCGAGGTAGTCAACATCTCGCCACTGCTGGCTGCGAGCGGGAAACCCGGGTTCGTTGCTCGGTGCGCTAACCACTGCGCCACCGCTCGCCCACACGCCAGCACAGTCCGACTCACGCACGCGCGCACAGACAAAGATCCCCCGTGTAGCCTGCACAGGCTGTTGGGGCAAGTGCTGTTAGCGAGCAGCACCTACGAAGGCCGGCACGGTGGCACGGGGGAGGGGGAGTGGGGTTGGGGGCTAGCACCACGCACGGACGCCTTTGTCTCCCCAGTGGCGATGTTTACTACACACCGCATCAGGTACAGTACCCATTCGAGGCCGAGTCAACCTAGGGGAGGCCCGGGACCGGTTGAGATAATCGTCACTGGGTGTTGGTGGCCGTGAGCGGGAATCGAACTCGGGTCACCAGATTCGCAGCGCAGCACTAACCGCTGCACCACCGCTCCCACTCATTAGCACACAAAGCCAAAGATCCCCGTGTAGCCGTAACATACCGTTTGGGCAAGTGCACAGACACACACGCACCAGGCTATAAATTTGAGGCTGAGTCGACCACAGGGGAGACCCCGGGACCGGTTCAATTATTTGCCACTGGTGTTGTCCGTGAGCGGGAATCGAAATGAGATCACTAAATCACTCTGCCCGGTGCTCAGCACAGTGCACGGACACATCCGCTGACACTCGGTCAACAACAACAACAACAGTCGCCGTTCATCACCAATTAACGGTGGAGATGTCACCAGGCTGGTTGTGCCAGGCTAGGTGCACATTTGAGGCCGTCACGTGCATTGTGGGTCTCGCTGCTGGGACAGGAGGTCACGGGACAGACCCAGGTGGTGCCATGGGTTGACTGCTGTGCCAGGCTAGGTGCAGGAGGTCACGGGACAGACCCAGGTGCCATGGGTTGACTGCTGTGCCAGGCTAGGTGCAGGAGGTCACGGACAGACCCAGGTGGTGCCATGGGTTGACTGCTGTGCCAGGCTAGGTGCAGGAGGTCACGGGACAGACCCAGGTGCCATGGGTTGACTGCTGTGCCAGGCTAGGTGCAGGAGGTCACGGGACAGACCCAGGTGCCATGGGTTGACTGCTGTGCCAGGCTAGGTGCTGGAGGTCACGGGACAACCCAGGTGGTGCCATGGGTTGACTGCTGTGTCAGGCTAAGTGCAGGAGGTCACGGGACAGACCCAGGTGCATAGGGTTGACTGCTGTGCCAGGCTAGGTGCAGGAGGTCACGGGACAGACCCAGTGATTGGGGTTGACTGCTGTGCCAGGCTAGGTGCAGTAATCACGGGACAGACCAGATGCCAGGGTTGACTGCCGTGCCAGGCTAGGTGCAGAGGTCACGGGACAGACCCAGGTGCCATGGGTTTACTGCTGTGCCAGCTAGGTGCAGGAGGTCACGGGACAGACCCAGGTGTCATGGGTTGACTGCTGTGCAGGCTAGGTGCAGGAGATCACGGGACAGACCCAGGTGCTAGGGTTGACTGCTGTGCCAGGCTAGGTGCAAGGTCACGGACAGACCCAGGTGCCATGGGTTGACTGTTGTGCCAGGCTAGGTGCAGGAGGACGGGACAACNCAGGTGCCATGGGTTGATGTGCCAGGCTAGGTGCAGGAGGTCACGGGACACACCCAGGTGGTAGGGGTTGACTTCCGTGCCAGGCTAGGTGCAGGAGGTCACGGGACAGACCCAGGTGCCAGGGGTTGACTGCTGTGCCAGGCTATGTGCAGAAGGTCACGGGACAGACCCAGGTGCCATGGGGTTGACTGCCGTGCCAGGCTAGGTGCAGGAGATCACGGGACACACCCAGATGCCATGGGGTTGACTGCCGTGCCAGGCTAGGTGCAGGAGGTCACGGGACAGACCCAGGTGCCATGGGTTGACTGCCTGAGATGACTGTCAGATGCTCCCCACTGTGCCAACTCGCTGCGCTTTATCCGCCCCGGCGCTCCGCTCGTTGTTGCGAGCGTCGCTCCTCCGCCCTCCGCCGTTGTTGCTTGGAGTTGGCGATGCATCAACAGCCTTGTCGCCGCAAAGTGCACCTAGCCTGGCACTGCCGAGCTGCACGCTTCACACGAGCCGGATCCCTCCACCAGAAAACACCGCTCATCGGCAAGCGACGCCTCCGCTGCCGAACGCCGGAGGTGGCGGCGGTGATCGTACCCTGCCACGGTCCGGGAACTCCTCCAACCACCTTCCTTGCCACCGCCACGTGACCCATGGGGGCGGAGTGTCCGATGGCGCCAAATTGTCCGAGGCACGCGTCTATTTGTGGTGGCGCCCAGCCCTCGCCGGTGGGAGAGGCTGCCGCCTGCTCTGTCGGCAGCCAGACCGCTACCGTCTAGGACCTCTGTGGAATACAGGAGGTGTGGGGGGGGAGGGGGCCGGACTGTGTGCGGCTGCAGTCGCTACGATGGATGGACAGTCCTCCGCTCAGGGCAGGATAATATCAAAACAACAGGGAGTGGCTCTTCTCCTGAATATCGTAATTAAGGGGGCGTGGGAGCGTGGAGGCGAGGTGTGAGAAGCCGCGAGACCCAGGCTGCTGTGGACTCGCCTCGTTATCAACACGACACGAGGAATGGTGGTGGCGGTGGCTTACACCCCCACCGAAGATGAGTATCAGTGGGGGAGATGCGGGACAACGCTGATGGGTCAGATACATTCTGTGACCTCCTGTCCCGGGCGCTGGCTAAGGAATAGAGTCATTCTGTTGGGTGACTTTAATGCCCGAGTGGGTTAGGATCAGACACCAGGTATGGAGTGATTGGAAGGCATGGACCAGATCAGCTCAATGATAACGGTAGCAGGAGGAGGCCGCTAGACTTCTGTGCATCCCCACCCACGAACCACGCCGTTCCGGCATCGGCGCATCATCCACACAACATCACGGATGTCTGCGGGTTCCAAGTTAACAAACATCGGCCGGACTACGTCGTGACAGAACGACGGATGTTGGCTCACTTGATACAGCAGTCGTGCTGTGACGGTTCCACCTGAAGACGGAAGCTTGTGTTGCCTCCGAAACGTCGTGATTTTTATTTTATTTTTATTTTACTTTTAATTTTTTACCTACGTGACTTCACCGAAAAAACCTAAGAAGATGAATCCTTGCAGTCACGAAAGCTTCACATCAGGAAGTTGGCCCATGTCCTCGACGCCAAGAACCTTCCGCGGAGCTGAAGTGCCCACTGACCGTCGGCCCCGTGACCTGTGAGATGCCGCTGGCATTCTTCCACTGCGGTGGTGGGAGTCCACCCTGGGACGCCACTCAAATTTCCAGAACAGCCTCGTCACGTGCTCGCCGATGGAAAGTTGCGAGAATGTTGCATCCGCTTCAAGCTCGGTCTGCCACCCCACCTTGTCCTCCTGATGCCGAGGGGACATGGACGAGGTTCAGGACCGTGGCTTAAACTGATGGCCTTAATCTAAGTTGTCTTGTGGTTCATCTTCTTGGTTCTTTCGGTAAAGTCACGTAGAAGGGAAGTAATAAAATAATACAAATTTTACATGATAAAATTTCGATTTAAAGCTTTCGTGACTGCAGGGATTCATCTTCTTGGTTCTTTCGGTAAAGTCACGTAGAAGGGAAGTAATAAAATAATACAAATTTTACATGATAAAATTTCGATTTAAAGCTTTCGTGACTGCAGGGATTCATCTTCTTGGTTCTTTCGGTAAAGTCATCACGTAGAAGGGAAGTAATAAAATAATAAAAATTTTACATGATAAAATTTCGATTTAAAGCTTTCGTGACTGCAGGGATTCGTCTTCTTGGTTCTTTCGGTAAAGTCACGTAGAATGGAAACAATAAAAATAATAAAATAAAACATAATGAAATAATTCTCCCGACGTTTCGGCCACAACGCAAGCAGCCGTCATCAGGTGAAGACCAGGTCTGTCGGGGAGACAGCGTCTGAATGAAACAGCACCAGGCTTGTTTCCATTCTTAATCCTGCAGTCACGAAAGCTTTAAATCGAAATGTCTTGTGGTTGTTGTTGTTGTTTGACTTGCATCCCACTGGAATATTTGCACAGGGTTGGTGTACGGTGATTTTTCTGCAATATTTTGCTGTCTCTTCTTGGATTTTCTGTTTGCACTTAGTCACTTTAAGATGTTTTTTGTTCATGTTTTTGTTTTTTTGTTTGTTGCGGTTGCACCGATTCAAGAGCCGAATGGTTCACAGGGCTATACCTAATTAATGATTTCTAGATTTGAAGCTTTCGTGACTGCAATAATTGGTACTCTTAGTTCTTTCGGTAAAGTCACGTAGGTAAAAAATGAAATTAAAATTAATACAAATAAAATAATTATTTTATTTTTATTCATTTTTATTAACTTAATAATTATTTTATTTTTATTTATTTTTATTAACTTAATAATTATTTTATTTTTATTAACTTTATTTTTCACCTACGTGACTTTACCGAAAGAACTAAAATTAATAAAAAATAAAATAATCATTTATTTCTATTAACTTTAATTTCATTTTTTACCTACGCGACTTTACCGAAACAACTAAGACTAATCAATGAACTTTGAACTTTGAATGCAGCTGCCACGGCTGCGTTTGGGTTAAGCCGGGCCCCAGACGACGTCCCCTGAGAGCCGACCCTGCCTGGCTGACCGAGCGAGGTGTTCCGGATGGCCGAGAGACAGCGGCAGCCTCCCGGGCTCACGCCGTCCGCGGCGTCCCACGTCCGAGATCGGGGGAGGAATTTTTTTCCTTTCGCTCGGGAGGGGTGGTCGGGGAAAGGCCGCGGCAACCGGCTGCCGTTGGGCGAGTGGTTGCTTGCGGAGTCTTTTGCCGACGAGGCGAAAACCCGCCTCCGTTGACCGCGCGCTCACAAAATCGCCCTTTAAATCCATCGCACAAACACACTAGCGAAAACTACTTTCAGTGCCACAACCGTTACCATCCTTAAGGGAAGAAAGCCAATCCAATTTCTGACTCCCTAACATCCCCCGCCCCCGCCACGATAAGTCCATCTTGCCGCATGATGTTGCCGCCAAGGGGTGAGATGGGGTTTGACCCGGCTCGGGCAGCCATTCCTTAAATGTTGGAGTAAGTGGCCAACCCCTGCGAGTGAGTAGCTCGCCGGCTGATGTCACCACGATCCGGAGCCTTAGACCAGGCAAAGCGCCGTGAAGATATGACCTCTCAAGCAAACTGGGGAGCGAGGGTGGCGATTGTGTTAGTAGGGTGGGCGAGTGGGTGGGCGAGTGGGTGGGCGAGTGGGGGGGCGAGTGGGTGGGCGAGTGGGTGGGCGAGTGGGTGGGCGAGTGGGTGGGCGAGTGGGTGGCGAGTGGGTGGGCGAGTGGGTGGGCGAGTGGGTGGGCGAGTGGGTGGGCGAGTGGGTGGGCGAATGGGCAGGTGGGCGAGTGGGTGGGCGAGTGGGTGGGCGAGTGGTGGGTGAATGGGCAGGTGGGCGAGTGGGTGGGCGAGTGGGTGGGCGAGTGGGTAGGCGAGTGGGTGGGCGAGTGGGTAGGCGAGTGGGTGGGCGAGTGGGTGGGCGAGTGGTGGGCGAGTGGGTGGGTGAATGGGCAGGTGGGCGAGTGGGTGGGCGAGTGGGTGGGCGAGTGGGTGGGCGAGTGGGTGGGCGAGTGGGTGGGCGAGTGGGTGGGCGAGTGGGTGGGCGAGTGGGTGGGCGAGTGGGTGGGCGAGTGGGTGGTGAATGGGCAGGTGGCGAGTGGGTGGGCGAGTGGGTGGGCGAGTGGGTAGGCGAGTGGGTGGGCGAGTGGGTGGCGAGTGGGTGGGCGAGTGGGTGGGCGAGTGGGTGGCGAGTGGGTGGGTGAATGGGCAGGTGGGCGAGTGGGTGGGCGAGTGGGTGGGCGAGTGGGTAGGCGAGTGGGTGGGCGAGTGGGTAGGCGAGTGGGTGGGCGAGTGGGTGGGCGAGTGGGTGGGCGAGTGGGTGGGCGAGTGGGTGGGTGAATGGGCAGGTGGGCGAGTGGGTGGGCGAGTGGGTGGGCGAGTGGGTAGGCGAGTGGGTGGGCGAGTGGGTGGGCGAGTGGGTGGGCGAGTGGGTGGGCGAGTGGGTGGGCGAGTGGGTGGGCGAGTGGGTGGGCGAGTGGGTGGGCGAGTGGGTGGGCGACTGGATAGGTGGGTGAGTGGGTGGGCGAGTGGGTGGGTGAATGGGTGGGCGAGTGGGTGGGCGAGTGGGTGGGCGAGTGGGTGGCCGAGTGGGTGGGCGAGTGAGTGGGCGAGTGGGTGGACGAGTGGGTGGGCGAGTGGCAGGTGGGTGAGTGGGCAGGTGGGTGAGTGGGCAGGTGGGTGAGTGGGCAGGTGGGTGAGTGGGCAGGTGGTGAGTGGGCAGGTGAGTGAACTTCTGAGGAAGGGTGGTGATTGGGTGAGTGGGTGGGTGAGTGATTAGCTGAGTGATCAAGTGAGTCAGTGGGTAAGTGAATAAGTGAGTGGGTGAGTGGATGGGTGAGTGGCTGAGTGAGTGGGTGAGTGGGTGAGTGGCTGAGTGAGTGGCTGAGTGAGTGGGTGAGTGAGTGGGTGAGTGGTGAGTGAGTGGGTGATTGGCTGAGTGAGTGGTTGAGTGGCTGAGTGAGTGGGTGAGTGAGTGAGTGAGGGTGAGTGAGTGGGTGAGTGGCTGAGTGAGTGGGTGAGTGAGTGAGTGGGTGAGTGGATACGTGGATGGGTGAGTGGCTGAGTGAGTGGCTGAGTGAGTGGGTGACNGAGTGANTGGGTGGCTGAGTGAGTGGGTGAGTGGTGAGTGAGTGAGTGAGTGGGTGAGTGAGTGGGTGAGTGGCTGAGTGAGTGGGTGAGTAGATACATGGATGGGTGAGTGGCTGAGTGAGTGGGTGAGTGGCTGAGTGAGTGGGTGAGTGGCTGAGTGAGTGGGTGAGTGGATACGTGGATGAGTTGGCGGTGGCTGAGTGGGTAGATGAATGGGTGGGTGGGTGAGCGAGGGAGTGTGCATTCTGCCCTAGATGACATCATCATCAACTGCCCAAACCCACGCGAAAAGAGATCACTAAGACGAAGATCCCCATAAAGCCTTTGAACAGACTGTTGGAGACAAGCCGGGACAAGTTCTATCACGTTCATCATCAGCCATGAGCAATCCACTGCTGGATGACAGGCTCCCTAAGCCGACACCATTTCTCACAAATATAACCGAATACATGTCCAGCATACACACGTACACACGTACACACGTAGCAGTGACGTTACCACGGCGCGCGTGCCAGGCTAGGTGCACGATAGGGTCACGTGAAGTGTCGAACGCCCGCTGGCAGGAGTGTCACGGGACAGACCCAGGTGGTGCCACGGATCGACTGAGATGACTGGCCGATGCACCACCTGTGCCCCTACTCTGCCAACTTGCTGTGCTTTAGCCACCCGGCGCTCCGCTCGTTGTTGTGAGCGTCGCTCCTCCGCCCTCCGTTGTTGCTGGAGGGCGACTGCCTCCAACTGCCCAGTAGCGTCCTTCACGAGCCTCCTCCACAGAGGCCGATCTTGACACCGCTGGTACCAGTCATCGGCAAGTCCACTCAGCTCCACGTCCTCCGTACCACATCACTCCATCTCTTCTCTAGCCCGTGCCGCGCCCGTCTAGCCCC
Source organism: Lethenteron camtschaticum (assembly GCA_018977245.1). Classification (NCBI taxonomy): domain Eukaryota; kingdom Metazoa; phylum Chordata; class Hyperoartia; order Petromyzontiformes; family Petromyzontidae; genus Lethenteron; species Lethenteron camtschaticum. The sequence goes on from WFAB01002023.1 coordinate 57,595, forward strand.
TCGATCCGGCCGAACAAAAGCTGTTTAGGCATGTGGTGACTTGGCATGCCGATACACCACCTGTGCCCCTAATGTGCCAGTTGGCACCACCACTACCACCACCACCATAGCCACTGTGCCATGGTTTAACTGCTGAGCCAGGCTAGGTGCAGGAGGTCACGGGACAGACCGGGTGCCATGGTTTGACCGAAACGGCTGGCAGATGCACTGTGCTTTAGATGAAGGTTCAAGTACGTGGTAAAAAATGAAATAAAAATTATAAAAATAAAACATTTCGATTTAAAGCTTTCGTGACTGCAGGGATTCATCTTCTTGGTTCTTTCATTATTTTATTACTTCCCTTCTACGTGACTTACCGAAAGAACCAAGAAGATAAAATAATAAAATCACGACGTTTCGGAGGCAACACAAGTCTCCGTCATCAGGTGGACCGTCACAGCCAGATTTGCTACAGATTTGCTACAGATTTGCTACAGATTTGCTAGATTTGCTACAGATTTGCTAGATTTGCTACAGATTTGCTAGATTTGCTACAGATTTGCTACAGATTTGCTACAGATTTGATGCAGCAAATCTGTCTGTGACGGTCCCACCTGATGACGGAGACTCGTGTTGCCTCCGAAACGTCGTGATTTTTATTTTATTTTTATTAATTTTAATTCCATTTTTTACCTACGTGGTGACTTTACCGAAAGAACTAAGAGTATGACCACCTGTGCTCCCACGGTTCCACCTCGCCGCAGTTTATCCGCCCTGCGCTCTGCTCGTTGTTGTGAGCGTCGCTCCATCTGCCCTCCGTTGCTTCCACATGTACACAAATACAAAGGTCCCCCGTATAGCCTCACCAGACTGTTGGGGCACGAGTGCTGTTAGCGAGCACCTACACGAAGGGGTGAGTGGTCAGCCCCGGCCACCTGTTGCCTCCCCAGTGGCAACAGGTACTCGTTTGAGGCTGAGTCGACCTAGAAGAGGCTCAGCACCGGTTCAGATAATCGTCTACGGTGTTGCTGTGAGCGGGAATCGAACCCGGGTGGCCGTGTTCGCAGAGTGGCGTAGCGCTAACCGCTGCACCACCGCTCCCCACTCATTTGAGTCGAGCTCATACACACACACAAGACACACACACACACTAGACACACACACTAGACACACACACACACACTAGACACACACACACTAGACACACACACACACTAGACACACACACACACACTAGAACACACACACACACTAGACACACACACACACTAGACACACACACACACTAGACACACACACACACACTAGACACACACACACACTAGACACACACACACACACTACACACACACTAGAACACACACACACACTAGACACACACACACACTAGACACACACACACACTAGACACACACACACACTAGACACACACACACACTAGACACACACACACACACTAGACACACACACACACTAGACACACACACACACTAGACACACACACACACTAGACACACACACACACTAGAACACACACACACACTAGACACACACACACACACTAGACACACACACACTAGACACACACACACACTAGACACACACACACACACTAGACACACACACACACTAGACACACACACACACTAGACACACACACACACTAGACACACACACACACTACACACACACTAGACACACACACACACACTAGACACACACACACACTAGACACACACACACACTAGACACACACACACACTAGACACACCACACACACTAGACACACACACACACTAGACACACACACACTAGACACACACACACTAGACACACACACACACTAGACACACACACTAGACACACACACACACTAGACACACACTACACACACTAGACACACACACACACACTAGACACACACACTAGACACACACACACACTAGACACACACACACACACACTAGACACACACACACACACTAGACACACACACACACACTAGACACACACACTAGACACACACACACACTAGACACACACACTGAGACACACACACTAGACACACACACACACTAGACACACACACACACTAGACACACACTAGATACACACACACACTAGACACACACACACACTAGACACACACACACACACTAGACACACACACACACTAGACACACACTAGATACACACACACACACTAGACACACACACACATTAGACACACACACTAGACACACACACACACACTAGACACACACACACACACTAGACACACACTAGACACACACACTAGACACACACACACACTAGACACACACACACACTCACACACACTAGACACACCTAGACACACACACACACTAGACACACACACACTCACACACACACTAGACACACACTAGACACACACACACACTAGAC
>WFAB01002023.1:62500-64545 GCA_018977245.1 Lethenteron camtschaticum
CACACACACTAGACACACACACACACTAGACACACACACACACTAGACACACACACTAGACACACACACACACTAGACACACACACACACTAGACACACACACACACTAGACACACACTAGACACACACACACACTAGACACACACACACTAGACACACACACACTAGACACACACACACACTAGACACACACACACACACTAGACACACACACTAGACACACACACACACTAGACACACACACACACACTAGACACACACACACACACTACACACACACTAGACACACACACTAGACACACACACACACTAGACACACACACACACTAGACACACACACACACTAGACACACACACACACTAGACACACACACTACACACACCTAGACAACACACCTAGACCACACACTAGACACACACACTAGACACACACACCACTAGACACACAACTAGACACACACCACACACTAGACACACACACACTAGACACACACACACACACTAGACACACACACACACACTAGACACACACACTAGACACACACACACACTAGATAGACACACACACACTAGACACACACACACACTAGACACACACAAGACACTAGACACACACACACACACTAGACACACACACACACTAGACACACACACACTAGACACACACACTAGACACACACACACACTAGNCACACACACACACTAGACACACACACACACACTAGACACACACACACACTAGACACACGCACACACTAGACACACACACACTAGACACACACACACACTAGACACACACACACACTAGATACACACACTACACACATACACACACTAGACACACGCACACACTAGACACACACACACACACTAGACACACACACTCACTAGACACACACACACTAGACACACACACACACTAGACACACAACACACTAGACACACCACACACACTAGACACACACACACACACTAGACACACACACACACACTAGACACACACACACACTAGACACACGCACACACTAGACACACACACACTAGACACACACACACACTAGACACACACACACATAGATACACACACTACACATATACACACACTAGACACACGCACACACTAGACACACACACACACACTAGACACACACACTCACACTAGACACACACACAGACACACACACTCACTAGACACACACACACTAGACACACACACACACTAGACACACACACACACTCACACACACACACTAGACACACACACACACTAGACACACACACACACTAGACACACACACACACACTAGACACACACACACACACTAGACACACACACACACACTAGACACACACACTCACTAGACACCACACACACTAGACACACACACACACTAGACACACACACACACTAGACACACACACACACTAGAACACACACACACTAGACACACACACATACTAGACACACACACTAGACACACACACACATTAGACACACACACACTAGACACACACACACACTAGACACACACACACACTCGAGACACACACACACACTAGACACACACACACTAGTACACACACACACTAGACACACACACACTAGACACACACACACACACTAGACACACACACACACTAGACACACACACACTACACACACACACACACTAGACACACACACACACTAGACACACACACAACTAGACACACACACACACTAGACACACACACACACTAGACACCACACACACACTAGACACACACACACACTAGACACACACACACACACTAGACACACACACACACTAACACACACACACACTAGACACACACACACACTAGCACACACACTAGACACACACACACACTAGACCACACACACACACTAGACACACACACTAGACACACACACACACTAGACACACCACCACACACACTAGACACACACACACTAGACACACACACACACACTAGACACAACACTAGACACACACACACACTAGACACACACACACTAGACACACACACACACACTAGACACA
>WFAB01002024.1:0-64532 GCA_018977245.1 Lethenteron camtschaticum
CATCATCATCATCTGCAGTCACGAAAGCTTTAAATCGAAATTTAACCGCCTCTACGGGGAGGGTTTCCACATAACTTTGAGATCCTTCAACAAGCTCCGTGATAAGAAGGCTCAGCTAATTGAGTCTCTCACCTTTCTGAAGAGATGCCGCGACTCTAAGGTAATACCAAACGCTTTACACTAACATCTGCTGCTGTAACTTCTTCTAGTTGAGTAACTGCAGCTACATATCATTAACATTCCTTTCCTTTGTTACTGCTAATCCCTGCACCCCCCTTGGTGCTGTTGATCCTGCATAATGCATGGCATAATATGACTTTGAAACCCCCCCGCCCACCTCCTACGTATTTTCCATGAATATGCTAAATTCCTCTTCATATGCACATTCTTTTGTTAAGGCGCTCTTCTTCCACCTCCAACGCAGCTTATATATAAGCTCCTAGCTTGGCAGTGTCTCATTCTTCACCTGAAGACGGCTGCTTGCGTTGTAGCCGAAACGTCGTGAGAATTATATTATTTTATTTGTTTATTTTTTTATTATTTTATTACTTCCCTTCTACGTGACTTTACCGAAAGAACCAAGAAGATCATCATCATCATCAAGCATTGTTTAAACCTGCCGCGCCGGGAGATCAAACGGCACTGCGAGTCTGGTGCACTCACCGTCTTGACACTCGTGACAACGACGGCAGATCTCATCTTGCTGCTGCCCAGGCCTGCTCAGTTCGCTTGGACGGCATCACGCCCGACACACTTGCGAGCAGCTCTTCGTCGACCTAACGTATAAACGTGAATATTAATGAACAACAAATCACGCAAAGATCCTGCAATTTAAAACATTTATTCGGCCTTGCCGGAATACGAGTGCACTGTACGAGCAAATCTACATTTGCATTTTTTTTATTTTGGGAATTCAGAAACCCGTCCTTGGTCACGGGCATGCTTTGTGAGCACTCTCCGTCTCTGGCACATTCATCCTACGTTCATTGAACAAATGCTCCAAGCTCGTCAAGATGTCTATTCCACCTTCCCACATCCAGTGACCCTTTGAATCTGATTGATGGTGATGGAGACTCGCATTAAACTGCAGAAGTGATTTTAGTTTTTAAATTGTAAATTTTTGTTTAATGTTATTGTCAAATGAATGGCTTAGATTACAAATGACATAGTTTATTAGATTACAGCAATTATTTAATTATCTGGGAAAAACTCTCCCCCCCAGTTGATGGAGCTCTGAGTTTGACAGCGCACCGCACATTTGGAGAATGCTTCTATCCAGCGTGAACATCCACACATGACCCAATCATCCCTAGCGCTCAAGCGAGCCGCTTTGTCCCTACGAGAGTGGATCGAGTCCCATTGCATCGTCCAAAGAATTTCAATCAAAGCAGTCGCATTACTCACCGTAAAATCCATGCTGTCCGAGCCCTCAGAGTCCGACAGATGCAAAACTTTTCGCTTTTTCTTCACGACCTCCCCCGTGACAAGGGCTTGGGGATGCCGCCCTTGTAAGGCGACTTGGCCACTGTCACCGGTGCGAGCAAAGGTGGAGTCTTGCAGATCGCACGGACACACAAACAGAGATCCCCCAGTTAGGCCTGCAGGCTTGCGGGAGTGCCGTGCTGATCGCAAACAACTGACGTCAGCGCTTAGCCCAGCGGGGTTTATTGAACAAGACTGACTGATGACTAAGACCCGGCAGGTAAAAACTGGTCCAGATCTTGGTAGCTTGGATGAATACTATATTCTTAGGTTTTTTCGGTAAAGTCACGTAGGTAAAAAATTTAAATTAATAAAAGTAAAATAAAACAAAATAAAATAAAAAATCACGACGTTTCGGAAGCAACACAAGCCTCCGTCTTCAGGTGGAACCGTCACAGCCACGACAGCCGTATCAAGTAAATGAGAGATCACAAGAAATACCACTCCGTATATATAATGGTTGAGGGGGGAAGGGCCGGAAAGGCACACTTTTTTATTAATATGGTAAGGTGAGGCTTAAGACTAAGAATACTCTGGGCGATTCTCAGCCGGAGTGAAATCGCCCAAAAAGAGGCGGTACTCCACAGAACGTGACATGACGCTGATTGGACTATATCCAGAGGCACAGTGACGGCTAGCGTGACTCTGTGGTTGAATGAGATTGGTGGTGCGTCGCCCAATCGCCCTAATGAAGAAACCGCCCCTGGTTGCAATCGAAGCGTCGTAATATGCCATTATTTAATTTACTATTTTATCTTTAGACATGACTTAACCGAAAGAACCAAAGAATAATTCCTGTAGTCACGAAAGCTCCAAAATTAAGATTGAATCATGTTTACATTAACCACAATACTTGTAGTCAAATGCAAACAAAAAAACAATACTCTGATCATTTATGCGTTGTCCTTGAAACTGATTGGTCCACACCAGAGACAGCTTTCTTTAGAGCCCAGTCTCATATGGTGTTCATCAGTTTTGTTGCCAGAAAAAAGGGGGAAAGCCCTCTCGACAAGCGAGCTCTGCGGCACCGCACTGCTCCTGACGCCGCCGTCACAAACAACGCCAACTCACCGCTTCCAGCTGCATCTTCTTCTGAGTGAGCAGCTCCAGAATGCGGTTCACGTCGGCCAGCTCCAAGCCATCTCGGTCCAGCGCCAGCAACTCCTGGATAGTCTGCCGCTGATGGACGCTCTGTGAGGAAGAGGGGGGGGGGGGGGGGGGCGGCAGGGTGGAAGGGTCACGTGACACGGTGATCAAGAGACGTGGCCGGTCACCTCCGTGAAGTGCGAAAAGCACTTGCCGGGAGTCGTCTCAGCAGGGTTCTGGTGGTACATGTTGTTTGTCGTTTATTGTGAAAATTCCATCACAGTTCCTATGTGATCACTGTTTCATTGCTTTATTTTGGTGATTTCGAAAAGTTTACTGGTTTGGCCATGTTTGTGTTGTTGTAGTACAGAGAAAGACTGATGGCCTTAATCTAAGTTGTCTGGTGGTGGTTATTGTTGTTGTTTGACTTGCATCCCACTGGGATCGGTGTACGGTGTTTTTTCTACAATATTTTGCCGTCTTTTCTTGGATTTTCTGTTTGCACTTAGTCACAAAGTCACTTTAAGATGTTTTCTTGTTCATGTTTTTGTTGTTTGTTGCGGTTGCACCCGATTCAAGAGCCGAATGGCTCACAGGGCTACACCTAATCAATGAACTTGAACTTTCAGCAAAGTTCATTGCGTTGTCCACGCGACACCGACAGACCGTAGCGCACGGCGCGTCTTCGGCCAGTAACCTCCAACCGTGGGCCATGTAGAGGACTATTTAACAAAAATGTTACATTTTAGTTTGGCCAGCTAAGGTCCACTGAGCTACATACCTCTTTCTCAGTAGCGATCTGGCCACATCTCCTTTAGCAGTGGCAAAATATAGTGATAGGTTTTTACCCTTTCAACTGGTACAAAAACTGACACCTTTATACAAGGCATCATGTGTGCAATAACCACAACACAAGCAGTCAAAATGCAAACAGAAAGACACAACTCTGATGATGATATGCACTGTCCTTGAAGTTGATTGGTCCACACCCGAGACAGCTTTTCTTAGAGCCCAGTCTCCATTGGTGTTGGACCAGATGACGCCAAAAGGCGTACAACTCAAAGACAATGCACTATCAGAGTATTGAGAGCTCGGGGTAAGCATTTACACTATGAGACATCTCCTTTACCAGTGGCAAAATCTAGTAATAGGTTTTTACCCTTTCAACTGGTACAGTTTTTGTACCAGTTGAAAGGGTAAAAACCTATTACTATAAAATGTGCCAGTGATGTTTTTCCCTGCACATCTCCAATCACCGGTTGTTCCATCTCGATTCGATTCTCTAGCCGCTGACGCTGCTTCAGGACCAGCTCGTTCACTGCGAAAAGACGCGTGTGGGGAAAAAGCTGTTAAATATTAAACAACGCGAGCATCATACTCTTAGGTTATTTAGGTAAAGTCAGGTAGGTAAAAAATTAACCCGTAAAAACAAAGTTTTTCACTATAAATCCTTTATATGCGTGGCGGCTAGAGTCCTCTCATCCTCTGGCTTGAGATGGCTGCCACCTATGGGTCAGATGATTGCCTGCCACCATTAAGCAATTGGTAATTAAATATAATTAATTTTTTCCTAAAAAGTGTAAAGTTATGGAAAAAAATTTTCACTAAAAAAAATTGTCACGCACAACGAGTCTGTGTGCAAAATGTCAGCTCGATTGGATCACGGGAAGTGGGTTAAAAAACGACTGAAAGATTTGCACGGTCGTAAGCGCGCAAGCAAGCAAGCAAACTTAATATAAAGGATTTAAATAAAAAACGACCGAAAGATTTGCACGGTCGTAAGCGCGCAAGCAAGCAAGCAAGCGAACTTAATATAAAGGATTTAAAAAGGAGAGTACTGTTAAACGCTGGGATGTCAACGCTCGGTAAAGTAGAATAGTACCTGTTAAATAAGATGGTCCAAATATGTGTCGTTAAATCTTTTTTGCATGGTTAATAACATCTTTCCCATTATTACTCAGTTTGTACCCATCATCACAGTTGAAGTTATTCTAGATTTGAAGCTTTCGTGACTGCAAGGATTCATATTCTTAGGTTTTTTCGGTAAAGTCACGTAGGTAAAAAATTAAAATTAATAAAAGTTAAATAAAAATAAAAGATTTTTATTTTATTTTTGTTTTACTTTTATTAGTTGAAGTTACGTCTGTGTTTGTATATCTGGATGGCTTCGTGTAAAATTCCGTCACAGTTCCTATTATTGCTTTTTCATTGCTTTCATGGCTTTATTTTGGTGATTTCGAAAAGTGTATTGGTTTAGCCATGTTTGTGTTGTTGTAGTACAGAGTTAGACTGATGGCCTTAATCTAAGCTGTCTTGTGGTTGTTGTTGTTGTTGTTTGACTTGCATCCCACTGGGATTTTTGCACACAGCGTTGGTGTACGGTGTTTTTTCTGCAATATTTTGCTGTCTTTTCTTGGATTTTCTGTTTGTACTCAGTCACATATTCACTTTAAGATGTTTTCTTGTTCATGTTTTTGTTTTTTGTTTGTTGCAGTTGCACCCGATTCAAGAGCCGAATGGCTCACAGGGCTACACCTAATACATGAAACTTGAACTTGAACAAACCTTTGATGGTAGCCAGGAGGTTTGCAGAGCATCAATCGTTGAAGGCCTGTGTTGCATTCTGGTAAAACAAAATATGCGAAAAATGCAGGTGGATGGAAAATAAGTAAAAAACAACTCACAGAGGAAGTTTGGATATATCTGCTTTGAATTCTTAATGGCGGAACTGCACTTTGGGCAGCTATTGTTCTCCTCCAGACTCCGACGGATGCATTTGCAACTGAAACGCAGACAAAATGCAACGGCGAGTAAATTGGCAATCACCGTTATCAGCATCATTGGAAAATTTACCAATCACCGAATATTGTCGCGCATTCGCCGGACGGTGGAAAGAAATGGAATGCAACACAAAGTACAGTAAAACCTTGGGTTGCGAGGAACTCGGTCTGCGAGTGTTTTGCAAGACGGAACAGAAGCACTTCTCCTCCGAGCAGACACGCACATACCAGAAGCTGTGGCCACACTTGGTCATGTACGGCTCTTCTATCGTGTCCAAACAGATGGGGCTGAACATGCAACAGCACAAGGGAGACGAGCAGACATTGGCAACGAAGGAAGAGTTTCCAACACAGCCCTTGTGTCGTGACATAAGAGGGAAGGGCTGCCGGGGGCTCTGGGACCCTAGGCAGATAAGCCCTTGGCGCCAGGCACTAGGATCCCAGGCACCCCAGACACTTAAGCCCCTTGGCACCAGGCGCTAGGATCCCAGGCACCCCAGACACTTAAGCCCCTTGGCGCCAGACGCTAGGATCCCAGGCACCCCAGACACTTAAGCCCCTTGGCGCCAGGCACTAGGATCCCAGGCACCCCAGACAGTTAAGCCCCTTGGCACCAGGCACTAGGATCCCAGGCACCCCAGACACTTAAGCCCCTTGGCGCCAGACGCTAGGATCCCAGGCACCCCAGACACTTAAGCCCCTTGGCGCCAGGCACTAGGATCCCAGGCACCCAGACAGTTAAGCCCCTTGGCACCAGGCACTAGGATCCCAGGCACCCCAGACGCTTAAGCCCCTTGGCGCCAGACGCTAGGATCCCAGGCACCCCAGACACTTAAGCCCCTTGGCGCCAGGCACTAGGATCCCAGGCACCCCAGACAGTTAAGCCCCTTGGCGCCAGGCGCTAGGATCCCAGGCACCCCAGACACTTAAGCCCCTTGGCGCCAGGCACTAGGATCCCAGGCACCCCAGACGCTTAAGCCCCTTGGCGCCACCAACAGGGGGGCTGTGTGCTCTGTGGGATACCTGGGGGCGCACACAACCCACCCCTCGTTNGGGACGAGGCACAAAAGGGCAGCTCCCTGGACGATTGGGGCCAGTTGTAGCTCAAGACCCGCCAGCCAGCTTAGGACCCTGGGACGCTGTGAGGGCCAGTGGTGGGACTCTGGAACTGTGAGGGCGAGTTCCAGAACGTAGCCAGAGTAGTGTATCTAGGCTGTGTACCTAGGCTGTGTATCTAGGCTGTGTACCTAGGCTGTGTACCTAGGCTGTAACCTAGGCTGTAAAGAGTATCAGGACTGTTGGAGTATTGGATTGTAATAAAGAAGTTACCTCTACAAGTGTCTCCGGAACCCATTACATTTGCATCACAATGTCATGGTAATTTCAGCTCCCAATGCTGATGTACATTTGTTGATATAACTGACGCCACGTTTGCCAACATCAATCATTACATGTAGTCGCTGCCAATCATTTAAAGTAATTCCCTGCCTTCACCCATAACGCTTTAAGAAAATATGTTTGGATTAGTATGAAACATAATGGAACCACATCTCAATATCAACGCACTACTCTTCTCATTCAGGTGATCCAATCCATAGAAATCTTACAGCCCAACCAGTCTTCATAGATGTTCCCAAACAGCACTTTCCCCAACAAACTAAAGAGGGCTATGGTGGGAGACGTATCTTGTTTTGTGTGTGTGCACATACACAAAGACAAATATCCCCCGTATAGCCAGTACAGACTGTTGGGGCAAGTGCTGTTTGCGAGCACCTATGAAGGCCGGCACGGCACACGAGGGGGTGGGTGGCCAACACCAGTGGCGATGTTTACACACTGCACCAGGTGCTTATTTAAGGCCGAGTCGACCTAGGGGAGGCCCAGGATTGGTTCAAATAATCGTCACTGGTGTTGACCGCAAGCGGGGAATTGAACTCGGGTCGCCAGGTTCGTAGCGCAGCGTAGCGCTAACAGCTGCGCCACCGCTCCCACCCACTACACTATACACTACTATACACTACTATACACTACACTATACACTACACTATACACTAGTGCTGTACTAGTATACTATACTATACACTACACTATTATACACTACACTATACACTACACTATACACTACACTATACACTAGTGCTGTACTAGCATACTATACTATACACTACACACTACACTATACACTACACTACTATACACTACACTATACACTAGTGCTGTACTAGTATACTACACTATACACTACACTATACACTACTATACACTACACTACACTATACACTACACTATACACTAGTGCTGTACTAGTATACTACACTATACACTACACTATACACTACACTATACACTACACTATTTCAAACACATGTGCACATACAAATTGTATGGACATGTATTTGTGTGTGGGTGTGCGTGTCTAATTTAGTCTGCGAGTACGTATTTTGTATCTTGTTTTTACGCATCCGTGTAATCTCTGCGTGTCTGCACGTAATCTGCATGGTGTGTGTGTGGTCTTTGTGGCTGTGCGTGGCCGCGTTTAGTCTGCATGTGTGCGTCTCTCGTCTGTGTCCGGACGCATTAGTAAGTCACATACGCGAGTCACCTCTGGCAATCACTTGCCTGCTCACTGCAGTGTGTGTGTGTGCGTGTGGGCCAACAGCGATTGTAGGGAGGGGGGAGGAGGTTAGGCCTAACTTCACAGGCTATTTCGTGTTTATCACAATGGGAATTTTAAAAAATTAACCCGTAAAAACTAAGTTTTTCACTATAAATCCTTTATATGCGTGTTCAATGCGCCACAACCCAGCCCACATTGGTCTTTGAAACGGGCGGCTAGCGTCCTCTCGTCCTCTGGCTTGAGATGGCTGCCACCTATGGGTCAGATGATTGCCTGCCACCATTAAGCAATTGGTAATTTAATATTTAAAAAAATTACCTAAAAAGTGTAAAATTTTGCAAAATTTTTTCACGAAAATAAATTGTCACGCACAACGAGTCTGTGTGCAAAATGTCAGCTCGATTAGATCACGGGAAGTGGGTTAAAAACGACCGAAAGATTTGCACGGTCGTAAGCGCGCAAGCAAGTGAACTTAATATAAAGGATTTTAAAAAACCTTAGCTTTTTTTTCAGGTACTCTCATTTCCTGGCACACGCAAAATCATTATTAAAACGGATTTGGTAAATTTAACACAAACGAAACAGCATTTCCCCACACAAATCCGGCTTGTCGCCTGATGAAGCCAGTTGCAACTACTGGAGAAACGTCGTACTCCGATTGTAAATGTTGTGGCGTGGCTCTCCAACACACCGGTTAGTGCTGAACTAGTACACTATACACTACACTACTATGCACGACACTACACTATACACTACACTATACACTACACTATACACTAGTGCTGTACTAGTATACTACACTATACACTATACTACTATACACTATACTATACACTACACTATACACTAGTGCTGTACAAGTATACTACACTATACACTACACTACTATACACTATACTATACACTACACTATACACTACACTACTATACACTACTATACACTACACTACACTACACTATACACTAGTGCTGTACTATTATACTACACTACACTATACACTACACACTACTATATACACACTATACACTACACTACTACATATACACTACACACTNCACATACACACTCTTACACTAGCACTGTNCTATTATACTACATNCAACTATACACTCNCTATACACTACACATCACTACACACACACCTACACTACACACTACTACAACACAGTACACTATACACTACACACTACTACACATACACACACTACAACTCACACTATACACTATACACTACACTATACACTACTACACACTGCACTACACACTACACTACCATACACTTAAATCAGTGAAACCTGAACCAGCCCCCCCCCCGACTAAGTGGTCCCCAACACGCGGCGAGCGGCGTGGTCACGTGGTCACGTGGGGACCAACAGCCGCGCACTGAACCCACCACGCCCAGTCGCTCTCCTCGACGAGCCCGCGGCGGGAGGGCGCCTGCGCCTACTGCGCTGGCCGCCTCGAGGCGCGCCTCTCCCGGCAGCCCGCTAGGCGAGCCCGAGGCTTCGGCCCAAGAGCAGGCCGACATCGCCGGTCAGAGAGGCACGCGAGACGCTGGTGACGACGACGACAGTGACACGTTTGTTTTGTCATTCAAACGTCGTGAAGGAGGAAATAGAGAAACGTCGACACCACGGGGCCCTGGCCCGGATCTCCCCCACACACACACAGTGCGCTAACAACTGCACCACACTCACACAGTGCGCTAACCACTGCACCACCACTCACTCACATACAGTGCGCTAACCACTGACCACCACTCCCACTCAACCACGCGACCTCCGAGCCGAAGTCACGTGCAGAGAAAATCGATTCAAGGTCAAATTATAAACTCGGATCGATTCCTATTGAGGTCTCTGGTGCACGCCGCGATACGCGCGTCTCATTGGTCCTCCTCCGTGGGGCCACGCCCCTCGAGAATTTTCCGCTCTCCCGATTGGTCCTCCGCGGCTGGGGGCGGGGGCTCAAAGCGGGTCCGGTGTGGGGTGACGTCACGACACAACAAANCCCCCCCACCCATCCATTGCCACGTAAGCCAATCGGCGAACTCCCCACTGGGTGATGACGTCACGCACGCGCATCCTGTAGCCAATGAGCGCGTCCGCGTAGGGACGGATGACGTCATGTGACTCGAGAGCGAGAGGGGCTACACAAGTCGAGGCCGAGAGGCTGTTAGCTGCTGCTGCGTTGCCTGCCGACAGCAGCACCTGTGAGCATTGCGAGCCCGCTGCCGTGAAGTTGCGAGGAAAGTATCTGAAGGTTAGTGGGTGGTCCCCCCTANCCACCACCACACCAGCACTCTTCTTTTAAAGGAATCATTGCGTCTGCGACGATTGGAGTGGTGAGGGTGAGGGGTGAGCGGTGGGTGGTGAGAGTGTGAGGGTGAGGGTGAGGGTGAGGGTNGGTGAGGGTGAGGGTGNGCGGTTGTGAGGGTGAGTNAGTTGTTGGTGAGGGTGAGTGGTGTAGNGTGAGNGTGAGGGTGAGTGGTGGTGAGTGGTGAGGGTGAGTGNGTGGTTTGTGAGGGTGGGTGGTGAGTGGTGAGTGGCGTGAGTAGAGGGTGAGGGTTGGGTGAGTGAGTGAGAGTGGTGAGGGTTGAGTGGTGAGGGTGAGAGTGGGAATTGTTGAGTGGTGAGGGTGAGTGGTGAGGGTGAGTGGTGAGTGATTGTGAGTGAGTGGTNAGAGAGTGGTGAGTGGTTAGTGGTGAGTGGTGAGTGGTGAGGGTGAGTGTGAGTGGTGAGTGAGTGGTGAGAGAGGGTTAGTGGTGAGGGTGAGTTGTGAGTTCCAAGATTAGTAAACAAAAAATCTCGACAAATAAAATAGTAATAATAATAATGATGATGATCAACCCGTGCTTGTTAAAGTTCAACGCGTTCACTACGATATTTAATTATCGCTGTTGAAATAATCCCGCCAAATTGAGTCGTTAATTAGGTCAGCTGTTAATTAGTAGCGGGCCAATTAAGACGTCGTTAATTAGGTCAGCTGTTAATGTAGCGGGCCAATTAAGACGTCATTAATTAGGTGAGCTGTTAATAAAAATGATGTGTTAATTTAAGGCCAATTAATTAAGCTTCGTGCTCATTCAATTCTTATTTTCGGTGTCACGTAGGTAAACTCAAATTTTATTTTATTTTTTTAAGATGTACCTGTGTTTAACCTAAGAATAATGTGCATACATTATCAGAGTTGTGNTTTTTGTTTGTATTACGACCGCAGGTATTGTGGTCTATGCAAACATGACTCCTTGTAAAAAGGTGTCAGTTTTGTTGCCAGATAGAAGGGTAAAAACAATTATCAAGACAATCCTAGATTGAATAGGAATGTTAAAGACCTCTTAATATCTCGATTTAAAGCTTTCGTGACTGCAGGGATTCATCTTCTTGGTTCTTTCGGTAAAGTCACGTAGAAGGAAGTAATAAAATAAAATAATATTTTATATTTTTTTTTATTATTTTATTACTTCCCTTCTACGTGACTTTACCGAAAGAACCAAGAAGATGAACCTCTTAGTATCGTTGGAGATTGTCATTTATTTAGCTAAGAGCGAGTGGCAGCTCGACTGGCCACGATGATTCATAGATGTTTGCCTTTTGCTCATTTAACTCTGGTACGTTACTGTGATTGCTTTTTAAACCTTTATATTAAGTTCGCTTGCTTGCGCTTACGACCGTGCAAATCTTTCGGTCGTTTTTTAACCCACTTCCCGTGATCCAATCGAGCTGACATTTTGCACACAGACTCGTTGTGCGTGACAATTTATTTTCGTGAAATTTTTTCCCAAAATTTTCCACTTTTTAGGGAAAAAAAAATTCATTTAATTTAAAACAATGTGATNAAAATGAAACTCTTACTCAGAAAACAGAAATGAATATAAAATAAAACCGATGCCACGCATATAAAGGATTTATGTGAAAAACTTTGTTTTTACGGTTAATTTTTTAAACATAAAATTGCACCCTCGTTATAACGGTGTCACGTGACGTGAGCAGATTGGAGATAAGAAACTAAATACACGTGCGGTTTTATAAATTAATTAACAAGACAAGCATTCACTGGGTAGCCGATTAATTAATTGGATGTTTGTGATTAATTAGGCTCGCCACACGGAAGATAATTAACTTTGGAACTTCCATTTAATCCCAAAGCCAATGTTCCAGCTGGGCTGTGCGAACGGCCTTAACCTGCTCTGAAAGTTTCAGGTTCTTGTGCACTAATTTGTGTGGGAAAAAATGTAACATTAAATGTTATCACAGTATTTGGTTTCTCTTACGGGGTCGTTTATTTATCCGTTTACAACTCTGTCGGCCAACTGTTGGGCAAAGTCTTGGGGTCTCACACAGTTTCCCCAAGGGAGTTTTTTAACATATATTGTTTTAGAATAACGTTATTCTGTAATCTTTATTTTTGCGAAAGTATCGTACAGGTTATCAAATCGCTGTTTCGCCCGAATAACTACCCTTGTAATCAACGACTTGTTTTGGAAAATTTAATCGGATCGCTAATGGCTCTGATGATGACACTTGCTGTGAGAGTTGTATTTTTAAATCCTTTATATTAAGTTCACTTGCTTGCTTGCTTAGGACCGTACAAATCTTTCGGTCGTTTTTTAACCCACTTCCAATCGAGCTGACATTTTGCACACAAACTCGTTGTGCGTGACAATTAATTTTCGTGAAAATTTTTTTTCATATTTAATTTAAAATACCACGGTGATAAAAATGAAACTCTTACTCAAGAAAACAGAAATGAATAATAAAATAAAACCGATGCCACGTATATAAAGGATTTATAGTGAAAAACTTTGTTTTTACAGGTCATTCTAGTGAATAAGTGGCACAGATGCTAATGCAACAGCAATGCCATTTCGAATTTATCCTGTTATGTACGAAACTTGAGAACCCTAGCTACATACAATGTCTGCTGCCAGTTTATAGGGCTGAACATTGAAAATGTCTAAGTGTACAATTATTGCGATTCTAATGTTTTTAAACTATTTTATCTTTTCCTGTAATTTCTTGAAATTCTCTTTTGGCTGGTTAAGTAAAAACATGCCTTACAATGGCTGCCCATAAAAAAAAATTGTTTTAATGCATTTGTTTTCTGCCTATTTGAGTGGCCAGTTACTGGGCCGATTCTCCTGCGAGACCCGAGTGTGTGCTTCGCCAGGGAGAGATGTAAAAATGCAGGTGCAAAATGAAATAAAAATTTATAAAAATAAAAGAATAAAAATCACGACGTTTCGGAAGCAACACAAGCTTCCGTCTTCAGGTGAAACTGTCACAGCAAAATATCTGTTTCACCTGAAGACGGAAGCTTGTGTTGCTTCCGAAACGTTGTGATTTTTCTCTTCTTCTTGGTTCGTTCGGTAAAGTCACGTAGAAGGGAAGTAATAAAATAATAAAAATAAAACATAATAAAATAATTATCACGACGTTTCGGCCACAACGCAAGCAGCCGTCCTCAGGTGAAACCAGGTCTGTCGGGGAGACGAGTCTGAATGAAACAGCACACGAGCTTGGAGCATATATATAAGCTGGGTTGGGAGGGGGGAAAGGGCGCTTCGACAAAAGAATTTGCATATCAAGAGGAATTTAGCATATTTATGGGAAATGCAGGAATGTAATTAGTACTACATATGCCCGTGCATTATGCAGGATTTGTGATTTATGCAGGATTTGTGATTTTTATTCTTTTATTTTAATTTCATTTTTACCTACGTGACTTTACCGAGTATGATTCCTTGCAGTCGCGAAAGCTTCAAATCTCCAAGATATCAAAATGGACGAGCGGCGCATGCATCAGGACGATGAGGAGCTGCAACAGCAGCAGCAGCAGTCTCCAAACAATCGGAAGGCTCCTTCACGCACCAGGCAGAATGCAGCTCAGTCTGTGCGACAGTATCCTCCCTTGGCAGAGGCAGCAACCCAGACTTGTCAGTCTCCACAGGCTCAGTCAGTTAAGCACACCCACCAGTGCCTAAGGTGTCTTCTGGCAGCAGTCAGCGACCGAGTGGAGAGGCGGCTTCTGATACGAACTCCCAAGGTGATCACTTTGACTGCCCCTTGTTCACACACACGTGCTGTCTAGCTATTAAGACACATTTGAGGTTTTGAAATTATATAATTTNACTAATAGGGGTTTTCCCTTTTTTCTGGCAACAAAACTGACACCTTTTGCAAGGAATCATGCTTACATTAACCACAATACTGCAGTCAAATGCAAACAATAAACACAACTCTGATAATGTATGCATTGTCTTTGAAACGGATTGGTCCACACCAGAGACAGCTTTCTTTAGAGTCTCGTCTCATATGGTTTTCGACCAGATGACGCCAAGTATTGTGGTTAATGTAAGCATGATTCCTTGCAAAAGGTGTCAGTTTTGTTGCCAGAAAAAAGGGAAAACCCTATGAGTATATTTTGGTACTGGCAAAGGAGGTCCCATGATGACGCCTTTTGGCGTCATCTGGTCGAACATCATATGAGACTCGGCTCTAAAGAAAGCTGTCTGGTGTGGACCAATCAGTTTCAAAGACAATGCATACATTATCAGAGTTGTGTTTTTTGTTTGCATTTGACTGCAGGTATTGTGGTTAATGTAAACATGATTCCTTACAAAAGGTGTCATTTTGTTGCCAGNAAAAAAAAGGGGAAAAACCCTATTGTATATTTTGGTACTGGCAAAGGAGGTATGATGACATCATTTAAATGTATTATTCTGAAAGAAATTGTCCCTGCGTGTACTCGCCTTACCTGTCCGCTTTTGCCACTTAACCAAATCCTCAGGCTGCGTGAAAGTGGTGCACGACATGCTGATGACTGCAAGCAACTGTGGCAGCAATTGGCCATCCGACCAAGAAGACATATTTCGCCTCCTGGTAAGTTACCTGCTTTCGTTGAAATTCCTCGCAATCACATGTCACAATAAGCATTTCATGTTTGAAGAATTTGCTCTGCGGTCTGTATGTATGTAGGTGCACGGGAGAGAACATTTTGAAATATTAAAGAAAATCAAGGAAAACCTGGAGCTGATCCGAACGCTGCCCACGGATGTCAATGTGTTGCGCAACCTGCAGCAACAACAGTACGTGAACACGAAATAGACAATCGCTGCTCGTACGAGACAAGTTCCGATTGCTGCTGTAATTAAATGGTAGCAACAGAAGGGAAGTAATAAAATGATAAAAATAAAATAATNAAATAATTCTCACGACGTTTCAGCCACAACGCAAGCAGCCGTCCTCAGGTGAAAACCAGGTCTGTCGAGGAGATAGCGTCTGAATGAAACAGCACAGCTTGGAGCGTGTATATACGCTGGGTTGGAAGGGGGGAAAGGGCGCCTTGACAAAATAATTTGCACATCAAGAGGGTTAATTTTTTGGGTTTTTTCTCCCTCCCAGATACGTGACGGAATTGCGTGGCAGGCCGTCCAACCTCAGCCGACACGCAGGAGTGTTCACAGGAAGTCTTGGCCGGCAGCCAGGGATCCTCCAGTGCCGGCGAAGGTTCCTCATCAGGTGACACAAGCTTCCCTGCTCGGCGCAGCACATTTCTCTGCACGGAACGTGGCATGCGTAGAATTGAAAGACGCGACACAATTTGCCACAGTGATACGCATCTTCTTGGTTCTTTCGGTAAAGTCACGTAGAAGGGAAGTAATAAATAATAAAATAAAACGCGATAAATACAATTCTCACGACGTTTCGGCCACAACGCAAGCAGCCGTCAGGTGAAGAACAGGTCTGTCAGACGCTGTCTTCCGACAGACCTGTTCTCCACCTGAGACGGCTGAAACGTCGTGAGAATTATTTTATGATGTTTTATTATTTATTACTTCCCTTCTACGTGACTTTACCGAAAGAACAAGAAAATAATATTACTCTATATGTGTTGAGGTTAAATGTTTAGCGAATGCTCATCCACTGGTCCGTGNACANATGTTGTGACGGGTGAAGCGAGTGCCTGGCCCACGGCCACCGGACGGAGACAACCGGCCCGGTGGAACCCTGCCGCAGCGGGCAACACAAGTAAGTGCCCTTTAGGTGCCATCGTCGTAAGTGTCATTTTTCGATTTAAAGCTTTCGTGACTGCAGGGATCATCTTCTTGGTTTTTCGGTAAAGTCACGTAGAAGGAAGTAATAAATAATAAATATAAAACATAATNAAATAATATAATAATATAATTACATGATAAAATAATTCTCACGACGTTTCGCCACAACGCAACATAACGTCGTGAGAATTATTTTATTATGTTTTATTTTATTATTTTATTACTTCCCTTCTACGTGACTTTACCGAAAGAACCAAGAAGATGAATCCCTGCAGTCACGAAAGCTTTTCGAAACGCAAAGTTCGTAATGCAGTTTGGGCTGATTTTTGCACTGGGATTTCCAATAAAAAATGTCATTATTTCCCATGATATACAGTACAAGCAATGTAAGTGTTGCTTCACATGTTATTTCTAATCGCAATTGACGGAGTAAAAATGCAAGTTAATGTAATAAGCACAAAGTACTTTTCGTGCTTCTTGTATTTGGTATTAACATTTTGGAGCCTTGTGTGTTGTTTTTTTTCGTGTCTCAAGCTTCCTGAAACAAATCGACTGCTTGGAGTTTTTGGAGAATTTCACTTCACGTGGATTGTCGAGTGTCCAACAGCTGATGGACGTTACTCTGCAGGCAAGTTCCTACGGACGCTTCCATGCAAACTACGCGTGTTTTTTAACGTTTACAGGATTGGGATTTATTTTTAAGTTTTTCTGCAACATAAAAAATGCACAAAGAAGCTTGGAGAAGATGGAAGGTTGGAATTAAACTTGTAAAGAGTTAATACGTGTGTGGGTGAGTGGTGAGGGTGAGGGTGAGTGGTGAGTGGTGAGGGAGAGGGTGAGTGGTGAGGGTGAGGGTGAGCGTGAGTGTGAGTGGTGAGTGGTGAGGGTGAGTGGTGAGGGTGAGTGGTGAGTAGTGAGGATTGTAGTGCCACAAGAGGGGGCTCTGGGACCCTAGGCAGAGAAGCCCTTGGCGGCAGGCGCTAGGATCCCAGGCACCCCAGACAGTTAAGCCCCTTGGCGCCACCAACGGGGGGGCTGTGTGTGCTCTGTGGGATACCTGGGGGCGCACACAACCCCACCCCTCGTTGGGCACGAGGCATAAAAGGGCAGCTCCCTGGACGATCGGGGCCAGTCGCAGCTCAAGACCCGCCAGCCAGCCAGCTTAGGACCCTGGACCCCTCGTCCCGCTTGTCCTTGTAAGGGCCGGGACGCTGTGAGGGCCAGTGGTGGGACTCTGGACTCCCGGCTCTACGTCCTTGTAAGGGCGAGTTCCAGGAAGCCAGAGTCCAGACCCACACCTTGGCTGGGTCGGGTCAGGTAGCCTCCCCTAGGGTAATTGTAGCCGGAGGACCCCAGAGCGTAGCCAGAGTAGTGTACCTAGGCAATGTACCTAGGCTGTGTACGTAGGCTGTGTACCTAGGCTGTGTATCTAGGCTGTGTACCTAGGCTGTAACAGAGTATCAGGACTGTTGGAGTGTTGTATTGTAATAAAGAAGTTACCTCTACAAGTGTCTCCGGAACCCATTACACGTGGATACCGAAACATGCAAATAAGAAACATTGACAACTGCAAAAAGTAGATGGGCTTGGGCAAGGGCACATCACTGGACTGCATTGTGGCTGGGAAACAAGACCAGTGTTGGCATGGCATCCAAAGTAGAGCACACATCACCAAGAGGATGACCACCACAGAGATTCGAGTTGTGAGATTAGTTCGTGTGTAGTTGATAGATGGATCGTGGCAATAGCTCGAGTGAGGAGGCTGAGGAGTCCTGATCCAGTAGTGGTGTTGTATCCTAACCTTCTTCCATAATTGAGATTAATAATATTTGATGATTTTATATTATCTTTTACTTGTTTTTTTTTAATGAGTGNAAAACACCAAGCGCAGCAAACTGCAAACACCAGGTGTTGTTAAGTAATGAACCGGAGGAGGGCTAGGATGGCAGAATTTACAACCTTGCTTCGGGGAAGATGGGGCCTGATGAACGGGCACATGTCACCCGTGCAGGCGGCAGAGACAGTGGGAGTGTCAGCCAGACATAGTTAAGGCAAAAGCCCAACCATCCTGCATGGTTTTAAAGTAACGTCAAAATTCGAAATTCAACAACAGAGTAGGCTAAATTATCGATCCTCGCGCTCGCTCAAATTGGAGACCAGGCTGCGAGCTACATCAATGAACCATTGCCCATTTGCTAATCCAATACTGAATGTTAATATTACTGAAGTCAAAACGAATTCTATGACCTCAGCACATGGGCAAATAATAGGGCAGTGTCGACTCAAAGGCAATGGAAGAAAACAGAGGCGCCTTTGTCTAAATCACAACCACAGAAAGCCCGGAATCATCACTGATTGTGTGTTCAGGAATTCCGAGCTAGTTAGAACACGTGCACAGGGGGGAGCTGAGGTAAACAACCCTGCGCGTCTGGATGTGAGGGGCCTTGGACCTGGAATCAAGAATAAACACTCCCAGAGCAGAAGGTTGGACAGGGGAGAGGTGATTTAAAAGAGGGTTGTATATCTCTCAAGGCACAAGACCCAATTGAACAACACGGCTGCGGGGTCACCAGAAGTTCGCATTCGCCTAGTTAAGACAAAAAGCTCAATTATTCTGTATTGCTATTAAAGTAACGTTAAAGTCGGAATTTAACAACAGAGTAGGCTAAAGTTATTGATATTCACACCCACTCCAATTAAACCAGGCCACAAGTTACGCCTACTGAACCATCACCATCATTAAGTCAATATGAAATGTTATTTCCATACTTCAATACTTTCTATACAACTCGACCGAAGCATATGACAATCAGAACCTTCCTAAGTCAAAATTGAATCGCACCCAGACAGGAGCGAATAGTCGATATAAGGTTGACGAGGGAAGGAAATTAAGAGCACGGCGAACTGCAAACGTAAGCAAAAAGCCGGGAACAACACCAGCCAGCAACAGCGAGTGGGCTTCGACAGGCCATAAGTAGAATAATAACTCCCGGGTCAGGGGACACAAGAAGAAGCAGGCAGACAAAAACCAGAACTGACTCCAAGGTTCAACCGCCCTCACCTACTCAGGAGTGACGGAGATTAATGAGGCCTTGAATTAACGGCAGGCAACAACAACGGCGAGCAGAGATAGGGTGGGGCAAAGACTGCGGCTATGAAATACAGCTTTGTGTCAGTAAAGCTCTGACAAACAAGTTAAGTTAAAGACATCACAATACATAATATCGCACATAACATCAATGTTAACGCTATTCAACGTAAACTATATTCCGCTTATATAACCATGCAGGCACCAAGGAATACGAATTCCTAGGATCAAGAAACTTACCCTTAACCTAAGATATCGGGAATAAATTTATAGTAATAAGTATATGCATAAAAGACAAAGTAAAACTTATGGAAAAGCCAGGATAACGGGATGAATCACCACCAGGTGGAATATAATACATAATAAAAACGATGTTAAACCCAGGGTCGGAGAGAAAGGGGATCCCGGCCGTCTTTGTATCCCCGCAGCGCGGGATAGGAGTGTGTATACGCTCGGGGAAACACCTCCACTGGAGTCAAACACCACGATGGGAAACGACAGACCTTAGGTTACATACAGAATCATAACTGTGAAATAGTAAGGGACAAATGTTAACTTAAAACTTTTGACCATTTCTTTGTGCGCCGGGTCGGAGAGAGTGTTGCCCCTCCAGGTTGTGCAACACGAACAAAGACGCCTATGAGACGATTTGTAACGTCTGTGTTTTGGGTTCATGAAGAAGGCCAGACAAGAGATAATATTGAACCCAGACAGAGAGACGACCTCGAGGCAATTTGTAACGTCTGATTGTTTGCTCGTGGGTTTATGGAGGGAGTGTGACAACGGAATATATCGTGGGTGATGCACACAAGGACATACGGACGTACGGACACACACATGGACACACCTGCCTACGGACAGATCCTGACACAGCAAAAATCGGAAGCCCCGCCTTGGGGGCGGGATCCAAGGGATTTTTCAGCATAAAGTAAAGGATCCTGAGCATTGGAAACCAGTGCGACGGGAGGGTCCACTCAGAAGCTCGACCGGGAGAGTCGGCTCAGGAGGGTCGACTCAGGAGGAGTGCGACGGGAGGTCCACTCAGAAGCTCGACCGGGAGGTCGACTCAGGAACGAGTGCGACCAGTGGGTCCACTCAGGAGAGCGACCAGCGGGTCGACTCAGGAGCGAGGGCGACCAGCGGGCCGACCCAGGAGCGAGCTCGACCGGAGGGTCGACTCAGGAGCGAGCTGCGACCAGCGGGTCGGCTCGACTCATCTTCAGCTCGTCAATCTCTGCTGCCGCCGGTGGTGAGCGTCACGACTTGGCGACGAGCCAGAGCTGCACGCTACGAGCGAGTTGTGGGCGCCACCTACCGACCGGGTTCCGAACTGCGACAGCGTATCAACAGCCATCCGAGCCAATTCATCACGGTGACAGGGGAGCGACTGCTACGTATGACGCGCACCGCCCCTCACCACACGACCACCAGGCGTCTGTTTGACATAAAGAATCGACTCCGAACACTGACTATTCAAGACAACTCTTACCACTCAAACACACTCGAACCCATAAGCCATCCGTGGCTGGAAAGCATCACAACGAGACCGAGTGATGGCCATCCGTCGTTATAGAGTATTCGTAATTTTTATCTTTAATATTTAGTGGGCTGTACTCTTGATCGCATAATTCCCAACAGATCCATCAATACGAACTGATTCTTGGCACCTCCTTCCGCCGAGCCACGCTCACGTGGGGAGTGGTGGCCCACCGGATCCTTATCAGGTGATTGGTCCCCAATTAGTAAACTGGTATAAGATAACGATCTTCGGAAAAGGAGCACCGTCGCAGGCCCTTACTCCGAGCCGTTCTGCTGTCAGATAACCGCCGATGTATCTGTTGAGATTGTGCCTTTAAGAATAATAACTGTTTTTGATTGTGTTTTTTTTTATTGCCGTATAATCTTTCAAGTATCTTTCAGTCATAATCGCCGCACGTACTCGCATCCTCTACAGAATATTCAACTGTCCCGTGACCCAAGGTGTTAACAACGTGATAAGGGTTGCGTATGATCAATAAGGAGTGCGGTACTGCGTGAACAATATTGAGTATAATCATTCATTAACGTTAAGGTTTTCTTAGCATAGTATTTGCATATTTTAACGACTTTCTCTCACTAACAACCATCGCGTTATAAACAATATTGAGTATAATCATTCATTAACGTTAAGGTTTTCTTAGCATAGTATTTGCATGTTTTAACGACTCTCTCTCTCACTAACAACCATCGCGTTATGCGGGATCCATGTGCAGTTGTCAAAGTGAAATCAGACAATCGTTGGTGATACTGTATTGATGCCGTGTTGACGTTCCGGGATTGAGAGTTCGCATACTATATCATAGTTAAGGTTGAATTAGTAATAAATTGATCAATACAGAAGTGGTTGTGTGATTCTTTCCTGAAATCTATGCATAAGATCTGCTTCTGCGTTGAGATTTGAACTTGGTGACCTTAATAAACACACTAATACATACTCAGTAAATGTTAAAGCGATAACGGGGTGAACCGGGGTCTGGTTATCATAACGACTTGCATTATCATAATTAAACCCACTCGCATAATTAATACGATTACCTCTTGAATTGGCATAATTGAAATGTGCGTAATTACATAATTAACATATTTCCGGATAATTACACATTTGGCCAAATTTCATTTAATTATTATTATTTCCACTGAATATTCATAACCCACATATACAACATAATAATTTCACCCACGCACGCATACAACATAACAAATTTTCATACCCAACATATACAACATAATGGGGGCTCGTCTTCCGGGATCTCTCGCAGACAGTTATGCATGAATTCAGGAACGAATCACTGATGTGTTAATCAAAGTGTTGTGAACTAACGTTGCCTTGTGATTGTAAACGGGGGTATACAAACAAAACGCGCTCTGAAGGGAGATACCAGAGTAGCAGAGATAACAAAGACAGCTGGGCTGAGATTATTTGCTCGAGTTAAACTGACGCATCCTGTGATACAATTGTTTATATGTGCTCTGAAAGGGAATTCTAGAGTAACTCACGACGCACATGAGATGTTAGAATTAAGATACACTCTTAAGTCTATTAACCACACTACATAATAGAGATGGCACAGGATCCACAACATTCTGAGTTTGACACACCAACGCATAACACTGATACAGAGTGGACCTCTGAGGAGGAGATGGAATCTATGGAAAAACAATATCGGGAATTTGTGTTAAAACGTACTGGACGGACTGCTAGCCAGCAGACGGAGCAGAGAGATATATGGGAGGGGAGCCATACAGAAGATGTTAAGGCCCATAGAAGGAAACTACTTAAGGACGTGATGAAATGTGGCAAAGCCAAACGTGACGTAAAAATTGCAGAAATAGCGAGGGTAGACTCGTATCTCATCGCACAGACAGACAGAGAAAGATTATGGAATGAGGAAAAATTTGAAAGGGAGAGACAAGAGAAACTGTCCTTAATGGTGCAGGTAGAGCGTCTGCACGCCCTCGTGAGAGAGAAAGAATCCGCACTAAATGCACCAGTGAAACACCCAGACGTTGAAACACAGAACACATACGGGAGTAACAATTTACCACACTCCGAGCCACGGGACGTAGCCCAGGGCCAGATCCCACAATGAGTGTGGCTACTATGCAAAGCAATTTTGATAAAGTAACACCCTCGCAAATCGAGGAGAGAGAAGAGGAAATAATAATACAAACGGGAAAACATGAGGCCGACCACCCCAACGTTAGAGAGAGACAAATAATTAACCCTAATCATCAGGATACACTGTAATGATAGAGCGGGAAAGGGCGGAGCTGGTGCAAGACGGGAAACATGACATAAACAGAACACCAGGCAGACGCACGCTACGCAAGTATGACCGACATGATGCAGATGACAGAGACAGCTCACCAGAGAAACGCACCTCGCACAAACACGACCAACACGACACACGTAACAAGAGCTCACCAGAGAGACGCACATCACACAAGCATGAGCCATGGATAAGCAGAAATCACCGAGCCAAGTTGACCCACGTAACAGGTGCAAAAGGCACTACAAAAGTTATGTTAAGCAGAGCCACCGTGATGGTGACGGCTCATCTAACACTGACTCCTCTGACAATGACCAACACGACATGGGTACCAGAGAGAGCTCACCAGAGGGACGCATGACATGTAAAAATCACCCACGCAAAACCACCCGCACCAAAAATCCAGAGACAGGAATCCCGATAACCATGAAGCACGAGACAAACATAAATCAACACCTCACCTAGCAGGCACCACACACGTAGTAGGCAGCATGAAGGTCGAGGACAAAAACACTCACCACATAGACACCGCTCAAGGAGATCACGCACACCAACCCACAAGCACGAATCACAAGACCCACATAAGGAAAACAAGAGACACAAGCAACGGGACAGATACGAATCCTCGACAGAGGGAGATCACGACACAGACACGGGACACATGACAACAGTGATAGTGGAGACAAGGGTAGCTCAAGGGAGCACTCCTCAGAGAGCGACACCACTGATGACGAACAACACACTTTTAACAGTAAGACACTAAAACTAATGGACAAAGCACTAGTGAGAATTCCCTATTTCGATCCACATAACAAGAACAGGGATATCCACACTCACATAGCTACAGTAGAACAGGAGGCTAAGATCCGGGGTCTGGGTAAATCAACAGAAAAGGCATGTTATTATCAAGGAGCCTACATGAACCCGCCAGACCATGGGTAGCCTCCCTGCCAAATAGGGTGAAGAGTGACTTTAAACAATTGAGCCGAGCAGTAGTTAAGAGATTTGGGGAATACTCCACACTATCCGAAGGATTGAACGCGGCAAAGTTGATGACCCAGCGTGTAGACGAAGACCCACGAGATTATCTCCTACGCCTTAAGAAAGCATATTACGCAGGGGACGTGGACAATGCCCAGGGAGATAAGAGTCTTAAAAGTGATGTTCTTCCAATCATTGAGACCTGAAATAGTGAGAATAGTAGGAATGATGTTGGACCCCGAGACTACCTCCCTACGCCAGATTGAAAGCAAGGCCCACACGGCCTGGGTGAACGGACGGAAAACCACTGGCATAGCCAAAACCCACATCGTCACCAGAGATAAAGAATGCCTCGATCTGGAGGGAAGCGAATCTCCAAGGAATAATATTAGCGCCACACGGGGTGGACATGAATTCCCCCAGGAGAGGGCGCCTAACCCAATAGAATCAACACCCGTCCACAACACGCTGAATAACGTTCCACGTGGGGGGAGGAACGAGGCCAGAGGAACCTGGCACCCACAGCCGCCACCACCATGGAATGCAGAAGAGGGCGGAGGCTGGAATTATGGAGGAGTAAGAGCGAGTGACGGGCCATACCTACCCCGCGGAGGTCGACGCCCACCAAACCAGTCACCATATCGTCCCCCACTGCCGCCTCCACTAGCAATAGGGCATAGACCACCGTTAGCTAGCAGGAATCGATATGCTCACCACATTAGGATGGAAAAAGAGCTCCTAGGGAGTATGAAGACTCCATGCAAGTAGCGAAGGGAGGAATACCAACTATACCCACACAGGAGGAGGACACACCCAGAGCAAAGGTAGCCCAAGTGAACGTAGGGAAGACAAGAAGCCTCGAAGCAATCACCGAAGTGGTACCAGAGGGAAAAGGGTACCATCTGGGGAATTGATTCCCGTAGGACCAGTCGGACGAGTCCACGTGGAAGTAATACTGCAAGACACCCTGACCAGCCAGGGCCTTTGTGATACTGGAGCAGAAATATCCATGATATCCAGAGAATTATTTGACGAACTCCAGACTGCCCTCCAGAGGAAGAATGAAACACTACAAATGATGCCAAGTAAACTTACCTACTCAGGATGTGAAGGGACCCACATGCGACCATTGGGCAAAGTTATGACGAAGTTGACGTTCAACAAAATCAACATGAACAATCCCCTATATGTCGTACAATACCCAGGAAAAGAACTGATTATTGGGATCGAACTACTGAATCGCCTGAAACCCATTATGAACCTTGAATCCCGACGAATTTGGGCACAGTCAATGCCGGAGCAACAAAGGGACTCAGAAGATGAAGACGTTATGAGAGACTCCACGGGAATCCAAGTGATAACACAAGAGCTCGACGACCTATCAACGACAATCAGGAACGAAGACGAGCTCCCAGCAGGAATTCGAATCACTCAGCTAATGACTAACCGACTGAGAGAAGACCGAAGGAAGCCGACTTAGAGTCAGTATCACCAATGACCGTCCCCTCATGGAGTATATACCGCCCCTGGAGGCCAAACCGACGAACTGCAAACTGATGAAGGAGAACACAAGGGCAAGAGCGTATTACCCTCGGATGAAGCCAAGGCAACTCAACCGATAGTAACGCAAAAGGAACTTTCAACCGAGCCGCCCGAAACCACGAAGGCCCTAGATCCAAACCAAGAGAAAAGAGTCCTTACAATAGAAGAACAAATAGAACAACAAATTGAAGCAGCAGACGCCCTAGAGAGCGACACTCAACGAGACGAGCTACGACAACTGCTCCAAAAATACAACTCCCTGTTCTCCAAAGACTCCTATGATTGTGGCAAAACCGACCTACATGTGGTATCCATTCCCACACTGGAGGGAGCACCAGCGGTATACGTGAAACAATACAAGATTCCACTGGCCGCCTATGAATCGATCCAAGAAACCCTGAGAACCTACTCAAAAAGAACATAATCCGGGAATGCAACTCGACCTACAACTCACCCATTTGGCCAGTACTAAAACCCACGGGAAAATGGAGACTCACGATTGACTACCGACAACTCAATAAAACAGTTCCCCTATCTCGATGGCCAATGGCAGAAATCGACCACGGTCTCAACCAAATAAAAGGCGCAAAGGTACTCACCACAATGGACCTAGCAAATGGCTTCTGGACATGCCAGTAAAAGAAACCGATCAATACAAGTTGGCCTTCACCTTCGACGGAATACAGTATACTTGGAATCGCTGCCCGTTCGGATACTCGAACTCACCCGCAGACTTTAACATATTCCTCCACAAGGCGATGGGCGACGCAAAAGAGCGAGGCACCATCGTCTACGTCGACGACATACTAGTCAAGGACTCCTCATGGGAAGAACACCTCGAGAGCCTCCAGCATACCCTCGAGCAGTTAAAGGAAGCAGGCGCAAAGATTTCAATACAAAAAGGACAGTGGGCACGCAAAAGGGTGGACTACCTCGGGCTCCAGGTCGGCACTGAGGGAATGTTACCCCAAACCAAAAGACTTGAAGCCCTCCTCGCACTCAAATCGCCCACCACAGTCACGACCCTTCGGAGCTTCTTAGGGATTTGCAACTACCTTCGACAGTTCGTGGACGACTACGCAGGAATCGTTCGACCCTTAGTTAAACTACTGCAAAAAGACGAACCATGGGAGTGGGGACAGGAACAGGAAGCCGCAGAAAAAGAATTAAAACGACAGATCACAGAGGCATCCTGCCTAGCATACCCAGAGAAAGGGAAAGAATACTACCTGGAGACCGCATACTCAGATCATAGTATCAGCTCGGTACTGTACCAGAGACAGGAAGCAGAGAAACGAGTTATTGCCTATGCCAGCAAAGCCCTCCGGGGAGTGGAGATGAAGTTCTCCGAGTGTGAGAAGGCGATATTTGGAAACATCTGGGCCATACAACATTTTCGGAACTTGTTGAACGGAGAGAGGATCATCCTGGAAACGAATCATGAATCCTTGGCATACCTCAACAGTAAGAAGATTCGAGAGGGCCGCGTAACCAGCAGCCGAATAGCCAGCTGGGCACTGACACTCCAAGGCCTACCAATCACAGTGAAATACGCAAAAAACAAGAAAAGTCCAATGGCCCAAGGTCTTGCCGATTTACATGATTGTACCTTTGACAGCATAGAAGCAGAGGACGAAAAGATACCTCCGGAGGACAACAGGTACCTGCCCTTCAGGAAGGAGACATGTGCCGACCTACCAGTGGTATACATCGATGGATGCTCCAAGATGAAGGAGAACAAGCTTCACGCTGGGTCAGGAGTCATTTGGGAAACTGGCCCACTCGCAGGGATTCAAGAGGGATTTCAGCTGGGACCGAAGTCAAACCAGTATGCAGAGTTGGTCGGGGTACACATCGCTGTCCAGATGGCATCCGATAACCAAATACGGACCATGGTGGTGTGCACTGATTCCAACTACGTACAGCACAGCTTCCTGCACCACCTACCCATATGGAAAAAAAACGAGATGAAGAACCATAGGAATAAACCAATTCACCATCGAGAACTATTCGAGGCCATAGATAAGATGGTTCAGAACAAGGATATGAAGATATTTTGGAAGAAAGTCAAAGGGCACTCCAAGATACCTGGTCAAGAGAAAACTGGGAACGACCAAGCAGATGCCATAGCAAAAGTGGGAAGCCTGGAAGGCACCCCGTGGAAGCTAGAAGACCAAACCGACAGAGACAGACAACAAGAGTCGACGAACCAAGACATCGCCGTGATAAGACTGGTCACAAGAAGTGGGAAGAACCCGGCAGAAGCTGGAACCAGAGCCCAATTGAACAGTGCCCAGCCATCCGAAGACCTGATCAGAATGCAACAAGAGGACGAAACACTAAAGACACTCGCCGATCATATCCAAGATCCAGCAGAAATAATGTGTGGTCTGTCAAACCTAAGCTCCAAGGAAACTTGCAAGTTTAAGCTAAGTAAACCCAAAGAAAGAACCGGAACAGTGGCCATGATAGCTAATGCCCAGTGGTTGATTAGCACTCCTCTAGACACGGCAATTGTTTCCACCGATCAACACTCCATAACCATGGAAGTTCCGATTCCAAGCCACGTCGCACTGGTCACGATACCAAGAGGAACATTCGTACGCATAGGGGACAAGGTATTATATAACCTAGACAAAAGCCTACACCAAGCGGAGGTAGAAATAGTAGACACATTCCGAGGCCACAAGTTTGAGATAAGCAGCACTCTGTCCAACTTGTTGAACAGTAAAGAATTCCATATGGTGAAATTATCCCTCAGCGAATCAGAGATTAACATAACAGATCTTACTTGGGCGACCGAAGTGGCTGGATATCAGCGAAATCAACAGATGGGGATGGGAATCACAGGGGCAACAGGGATGATCATACTAGTCCTGGCTATTCTAACCTTAACATACCATGTGGCCAAAATGAATGCCGAACTTAAAAGACTAATCGCAGGCACAGGCCACCTACCATTCGAGCCCAGGAACAGGGATAGAGCCAAGGCCTGATGATGCCACCCAAGAATAACCGTAGAAACTATCTTTTTAACGATATCTCCTATAACATATAGTCAATAGAATAATTTTCCCTCCCGTTTACCTTCCTTTAGAATTTTTTTTTTTTCTCTCTCTTGTCACATATAACCGTGTTAAGTTGTGACACGTACGCGCGCGTTGTAAGGAATAGCAGCAAAACTTGAGGACAATCGATGGTTCATGATGGAAGAAGGGTATACATTTTTTTAAAAATAACCCGTGGCCATTTGACCACTGGTCATTTTTAAAAGGGCGGAATGTTGTATCCTAACCCTTCTTCCATAATTGAGAGTAATAATATTTGATGATTTTTATATATTATCTTTTTACTTTTTTTAATGAGTGAAACACACTAAAGCGCACCAAACTGCAAAACACCAGGTGTTGTTAAGTAATGAACGAGAGGAGGGCTAGGATGACAGAATTGCAACCTTGCTTCAAGGCAAAGGCAGTGAAAGGAAGCAGAGGCGCCTTTGTCTAAGTCATAACCACAGAAAGCCAGGAATCATCACTGATTGTGTGTTAGGGATTCCGAGCTAATTAGAACACGTGCACACAGAAAGGGAGGTAGAAGCACGCCTTGTTCTCCTGCAGCTGAGGAAACAAAGATAAACCCAAAAAGGCCTTGGACCTGAAATTAAGAATAACATTCCCAGAGCAGAAGGTTGGAGGGAGGGAGCTGATTTAAAAGAGTGTTGTATATCTCTCAAGGCGGGCAAGACCCAGCTGAATAACAAGCCTGCGGGGGTCACCAGAAGTTCGCATTCGCCTAGTTAAGACAAAAAGCTCAATTATTCTGTATTGCTATTAAAGTAACGTTAAGTCGGAATTTAACAACAGGGTAGGCTAAAGTTATTGATATTCACACCCACTCCAATTAAACCAGGCCACAAGTTACGCCTACTGAACCATCACCATCATTAAGTCAAATGAAATGTTATTTCCATACTTTAATACTTTCTATGCAACTCGACCCGAAGCATATGACAATCAGAACCTTCCTAAGTCAAAATTGAATCGCACCCAGACAGGAGCGAATATATCATATATAAGGTTGAAGAGGGAAGGAAATTAAGAGCACGGCGGCAGACAAAAACCAGAACTGACTCCAAGGTTCAACCGCCCTCACCTCAGGAGTGACGGAAATTAATGAGGCCTTGAACAACGGCCAGCTGGACGGCGAGCAGAGATAGGGTGGGGCAAAGACTGCGGGGCTATGAAATGCAACTTCGTGTCAGTAAAGCTCTGACAAACAAGTTAAGTTAAAGACATCACAATACATAATATCTACATAACATCAATGTTAACGCTATTCACCGTAAACTAAAGTAAAACTTATGAAAAGCCAGGATAACGGGATGAATCACCACCAGGTCGAATATAATACATAATAAAAAAAAAACGATGTTAAACCCAGGGTCGGAGAGAAAGGGAGATCCCGGCCGTCTTTGTATCCCCGCAGCGCGGGATAGGAGTGTGTATACGCTCGGGGAAACACCTCCACTTGAGTCAAGCACCACGATGGGAAACGACAGACCTTAGGTTACATACAGAATCATAACTGTGAAATAGTAAGGGACAAATGTTAACTTAAAACTTTTTAACCATTTCTTTGTGCGCCGGGTCGGAGAGAGCGTTGCCCCTCCCTCCAGGTGGTGCGAACAAAGACGCCTATGAGACATTTGTAACGTCTGTGTTTTGGGTTCATGAAGAAGGCCAGACAGAGAGACGACCTCGAGGCAATTTGTAACATCTGATTGTTTGCTCGTGGGTTTATGGAGGGAGTGTGACAACGGAATATACCGTGGGTGATGCACACAAGGACATACGGACGTACGGACACACACATGGACACACCTGCCTACGGACAGATCCTGACACAAAAAAATCGAAAGAAGTCCCGCCTTGTGGGCGGGATCCAGGGGGATTTTTCGGCATAAAGTAAAGGATCCTGAGCATTGGAAACCAGTGCGACGGGAGGGTCGACTCAGGAGCGAGTGCGACCAGTGGGTCCACTCAGGAGTGCGACCAGTGGGTCCACTCAGGAGTGCGACCAGTGGGTCCACTCAGGAGTGCGACCAGCGGGTCCACTCAGGAGTGCGACCAGGGGTCGACTCAGGAGCGAGGGCGACCAGCGGGTCGACCCAGGAGTGAGCTGCGACCAGCGGGTCGGCTCGACTCATCTTCAGCTCGTCAACCTCTGCCGAGCCGGAGGCCTCTGCTGCCGCCGGAGTGGTGAGCGTCGCGGTTGGCGACGATCCAGAGCTGCACGCTACGAGCGAGTTGTGGGCGCCACCTACCGACCGGGTTCCGAACTGCGACAGCGTATCAACAGCCATCCGACAGGGGAGCGACTGATACGTATGACGCGCGCCGCCCCTCACCACACGACCACCAGGCGTCTGTTGGACATAAAGAATCGACTCCGAACACTGACTATTCAAGACAACTCTTACCACTCAAACACACTCGAACCCATAAGCCATCCGTGGCTGGAAGGCATCACAACGAGACCGAGTGATGGCCATCCGTCGTTTATAAGAGTATTCGTAATTTTTATCTTTAATATTTAGTGGGCTGTACTCTTAATCGCATAAATTCCCAACAGATCCATCAATACGAACTGATTCTTGGCACCTCCTTCCGCCGAGCCACGCTCACGTGGGAGTGGTGGCCCACCGGATCCTTATCAGGTGATCTGGTCCCCAATTAGTAAACTTGGTATAAGATAACGATCTTCGGAAAAGGAGCACCGTCGCAGGCCCTTACTCCGAGCCGTTCTGTGGTCAGATAACCTGCCGATGTATCTGTTGAGATTGGTGCCTTTAAGAATAATAACTGTTTTGATTGTGTTTTTTTTTATCGCCGTATAATCTTTCAAGTATCTTTCAGTCATAATCGCCGCACGTACTCGCATCCTCTACAGAATATTCAACTGTCCCGTGACCCAAGGTGTTAACAACGTGATAAGGGTTGCGTATGATCAATAAGGAGTGCGGTACTACATGAACAATATTGAGTATAATCATTCATTAACGTTAAGGTTTTCTTAGCATAGTATTTGCATGTTTTAACGACTCTCTCTCTCACTAACAACCATCGCGTTATGCGGGATCCATGTGCCGTTGTCAAAGTGAAATCAGACAATCGTTGATGATACTGTATTGATGCCGTGTTGACGTTCCGGGATTGAGAGTTCGCATATTATATCATAGTTAAGGTTGAATTAGTAATAAATTGATCAATACAGAAGTGGTTGTGTGATTCTTTCCTGAAATCTATGCATAAGATCTGCTTCTGCGTTGAGATTTGAACTTGGTGACCTTAATAAACACACTAATACATACTCAGTAAATGTTAAAGCGAGAATGAGACGAACCTAGACAACGATGCCGAGTTAATCTAAGTTAATCTTGCATACTTACACCACACCTGCATAACTGCATACGATTAATTGCCTTATTCCGATCGATAACCCACCCTCGTCACCGAGGCGGGGTTGGTTATCATAACGACTTGCATTATCATAATTACACCCACTCGCATAATTAATACGATTACCTCTCGAATTGGCATAATTACAATGTGTATAATTACATAAATTAACATATTTCCGGATAATTATACATTTGGCCAAATTTCATTTAATTATTATTATTTTCACTGAATATTCATAACCCACATATACAACATAATAATTTCACCCACGCACGCATACAACATAACAAATTTCGATAACCAACATATACAACACCAGAACTATTAACTTTGTATTTTTATTTGACCAGGTGAGGCCCACTGAGCTGTATAGCTCTTGTTCAGAAGTGTACTGGCCACAAATGACAGCTCAACCAAGTGGCCTATCACGTGGACATGTATAGCAGCCAAACACTCTGAGAGCGTGTTTGTAAATGTGGAGGGGAAAATCGGAGAACCTGGAGAAAAAGCCACGCGACCACGGGGAGACCTCCTGTATGCCAGGTGAGGTCGTTCACATTTCACAACAACAAACAATACAAAAACACAATAGGAGCGCAAAGTGTAGGGAAGGTAAAAAGTTTTTTTTTAATAAACNAAAAAAACCTAAACCATTTTTTTCTTGTTAATGTTTTTTTACCCTTTATCTGGCAACAAAACTGACACCTTTTTTACGAGGAGCCATGTTTGCATAGACCACAATACCTGCAGTCGGAATGCAAACAAAAAACACAACTCTGATAATGTATGCACTGTCCTTGAAGTTGATTGGTCCACACCCGAGACAGCTTTCCTTAGAGCCTAGTCTCACATGGGTTGGACCAGATGACGCCAAAATGTGCACAACTCAAAGACAATGCACCATCAGAGTATGAGAGCTTGGGGTAAGCATTTACACCATTGGAACCTCATTTATAAGGAGTCATGTTTGCATAGACCACAATACCTGCAGTCATAATGCAAACAAAAAACACAACTCTGATAATGTATGCACCGTCCTTGAAGTAGATGTTTATCTTACCAGGCAAGGCCCACTAAACCATCAGCTTCTCTCACAGAAGCGTCCCGGCCACAAGCGCGAGCAGCTCTACGAAGCGGCTCACCACGTGAAAGATTGTTGAAGAGCAACAATGATATTTTGGAGTAAGAGAAAAAAGTGCGTGACATCATCATCATCATCAGCATTGTTTAACCTGCCGCGCCGGGAGATCAAACGGGACTGCAAGTCTGGTGCACTCACCGTCTTGACATCGTGACAACGATGGCAGATCTCATCTTGCCTGCTGCCCTGGCCTTTTCAGTCATCACGCCCGACACACTTGCTAGCAGCTCTTCGTCGACCTACGTATAAACGTGAATATCAATGAAAAAAATCAGCAAAGATCCTGCAATTTAAAACATTTATTGGCCTTGCCGGAATACAAGTGCATTGTACGAGCAAATCTAATTTGCATTTTTTTATTTTGGGAATTCAGAAACCCGTCCCTTGGTCACGGGCATGCTTTGTGAGCACTCTCCGTCTCTGGCACATCCATCCTACGTTCATTGAACAAATGCTCCAAGCTCGTCAAGATGTCTATTCCACCTTCCCACATCCAGTGACCCTTTGAATCTGATTGATGGTGATGGAGACTCGCATTAAACTGCAGGAGTGATTTTAGTTTTTAAATTGTAATTTTTTGTTTAATGTTATTGTCAAATGAATGGCTTAGATTACAATGACATATTTGTTAGATTACAGCAATTATTTAATTATCTGGGAAAAACTCTCCCCCAGTTGTCGAGCTCTGAGTTTCACAGCGCACCGCACATCAGGAGAATGCTTCTATCCAGCCGTGAACATCCACACATGACCCAATCATCCCTAGCGCTCAAGCGAGCCGCTTTGTCCCTACGAGAGTGGATCGAGTCCCATTGCATCGTCCAAAGAATTTCAATCAAAGCAGTCGCATTACTCACCGTAAAATCCATGCTGTCCGAGCCCTCGGAGTCCGACAGATGCAAAACTTTTCGCTTTTTCTTCACGACCTCCCCCGTGACAAGGGGCTTGGGGATGCCGCCCTTGAAGGCGACTTGGCCACTGTCACCGGTGCGAGCAAAGGTGGAGTCTTGCAGATCGCACGGACACACAGAGATCCCCCAGTTAGGCCTGCAGGCTTGCGGAGTGCCGTGCTGATCGCAAACACCTAACGTCAGCGCTTAGCCCAGTGGGGTTCATTGAACGAGCCTGACTGATGACTAAGACCGGGAGGTAAAAACTGGTCCAGATCTTGGTAGCTTGGATGAATACTATATTCTTAGGTTTTTCGGTAAAGTCACGTAGGTAAAAAATTTAAATTAATAAAAGTAAAATAAAACAAAATAAAATAAAAAATCACGACGTTTCGGAGCAACACAAGCCTCCGTCTTCAGGTGGAACCGTCACAGCCACGACAGCTGTATCAAGTAAATGAGAGATCACAAGAAATACCACTCCGTATATATAATGGTTGAGGGGGAAGGGCCCGGAAAGGCACACTTTTTTATTAATATGGTAAGGTGAGGCTTAAGACTAAGAATACTCTGGGCGATTCTCAGCCGGAGTGAAATCGCCCAAAAAGAGGCGGTACTCCACAGAACGTGACATGACGCTGATTGGACTATATCCAGAGGCACAGTGACGGCTAGCGTGACTCTGTGGTTGAATGAGATTGGTGGTGCGTCGCCCAATCGCCCTAATGAAGAAACCGCCCCTGGTTGCAATCGAAGCGTCGTAATATGCCATTATTTAATTTACTATTTTATCTTTAGACATGACTTAACCGAAAGAACCAAAGAATAATTCCTGTAGTCACGAAAGCTCCAAAATTAAGATTGAATCATGTTTACATTAACCACAATACTTGCAGTCAAATGCAAACAAAAAAACAATACTCTGATCATTTATGCGTTGTCCTTGAAACTGATTGGTCCACACCAGAGACAGCTTTCTTTAGAGCCAAGTCTCATATGGTGTTCATCAGTTTTGTTGCCAGAAAAAAGGGGGAAAGCCCTCTCGACAAGCGAGCTCTGCGGCACCGCACTGCTCCTGACGCCGCCGTCACAAACAACGCCAACTCACCGCTTCCAGCTGCATCTTCTTCTGAGTGAGCAGCTCCAGAATGCGGTTCACGTCGGCCAGCTCCAAGCCATCTCGGTCCAGCGCCAGCAACTCCTGGATAGTCTGCCGCTGATGGACGCTCTGTGAGGAAGAGGGGGGGGGGGGGGCGGCAGGGTGGAAGGGTCACGTGACACGGTGATCAAGAGACGTGGCCGGTCACCTCCGTGAAGTGCGAAAAGCACTTGCCGGGAGTCGTCTCAGCAGGGTTCTGGTGGTACATGTTGTTTGTCGTTTATTGTGAAAATTCCATCACAGTTCCTGTGTGATCACTGTTTCATTGCTTTATTTTGGTGATTTCGAAAAGTTTACTGGTTTGGCCATGTTTGTGTTGTTGTAGTACAGAGAAAGACTGATGGCCTTAATCTAAGTTGTCTGGTGGTGGTTATTGTTGTTGTTTGACTTGCATCCACTGGGATCGGTGTGCGGTGTTTTTTTACAATATTTTGCCGTCTTTTCTTGGATTTTCTGTTTGCACTTAGTCACAAAGTCACTTTAAGATGTTTTCTTGTTCATGTTTTTGTTGTTTGTTGCGATTGCACCCGATTCAAGAGCCGAATGGCTCACAGGGCTACACCTAATCAATGAACTTGAACTTTCAGCAAAGTTCATTGCGTTGTCCACGCGACACCGACAGACCGTAGCGCACGGCGCGTCTTCGGCCAGTAACCTCCAACCGTGGGCCATGTAGAGGACTATTTAACAAAAATGTTACATTTTAGTTTGGCCAGCTAAGGTCCACTGAGCTACATACCTCTTTCTCAGTAGCGATCTGGCCACATCTCCTTTAGCAGTGGCAAAATATAGTGATAGGTTTTTACCCTTTCAACTGGTACAAAAACTGACACCTTTATACAAGGCATCATGTGTGCAATAACCACAACACAAGCAGTCAAAATGCAAACAGAAAGACACAACTCTGATGATGATATGCACTGTCCTTGAAGTTGATTGGTCCACACCCGAGACAGCTTTTCTTAGAGCCCAGTCTCCATTGGTGTTGGACCAGATGACGCCAAAAGGCGTACAACTCAAAGACAATGCACTATCAGAGTATTGAGAGCTCGGGGTAAGCATTTACACTATGAGACATCTCCTTTACCAGTGGCAAAATCTAGTAATAGGTTTTTACCCTTTCAACTGGTACAGTTTTGTACCAGTTGAAAGGGTAAAACCTATTACTATAAAATGTGCCAGTGATGTTTTTCCCTGCACATCTCCAATCACCGGTTGTTCCATCTCGATTCGATTCTCTAGCCGCTGACGCTGCTTCAGGACCAGCTCGTTCACTGCGAAAAGACGCGTGTGGGGAAAAAGCTGTTAAATATTAAACAACGCGAGCATCATACTCTTAGGTTATTTAGGTAAAGTCAGGTAGGTAAAAAATTAACCCGTAAAACAAAGTTTTTCACTATAAATCCTTTATATGCGTGGCGGCTAGAGTCCTCTCGTCCTCTGGCTTGAGATGGCTGCCACCTATGGGTCAGATGATTGCCTGCCACCATTAAACAATTGGTAATTAAATATAATTAATTTTTTCCTAAAAAGTGTAAAGTTATGGAAAAAAATTTCACTAAAAAAATTGTCACGCACAACGAGTCTGTGTGCAAAATGTCAGCTCGATTGGATCACGGGAAGTGGGTTAAAAAACGACCGAAAGATTTGCACGGTCGTAAGCGCGCAAGCAAGCAAGCAAACTTAATATAAAGGATTTAAATAAAAAACGACCGAAAGATTTGCACGGTCGTAAGCGCGCAAGCAAGCGAACTTAATATAAAGGATTTAAAAAGGGAGTACTGTTAAACGCTGGGATGTCAACGCTCGGTAAAGTAGAATAGTACCTGTTAAATAAGATGGTCCAAATATGTGTCGTTAAATCTTTTTTGCATGGTTAATAACATCTTTCCCATTATTACTCAGTTTGTACCCATCATCACAGTTGAAGTTATTCTAGATTTGAAGCTTTCGTGACTGCAAGGATTCATATTCTTAGGTTTTTTCGGTAAAGTCACGTAGGTAAAAATTAAAATTAATAAAAGTTAAATAAAAATAAAAGATTTTTATTTTATTTTTATTTTACTTTTATTAGTTGAAGTTACGTCTGTGTTTGTATATCTGGATGGCTTCGTGTAAAATTCCGTCACAGTTCCTATGATTGCTTTTTCATTGCTTTCATGGCTTTATTTTGGTGATTTCGAAAAGTGTATTGGTTTAGCCATGTTTGTGTTGTTGTAGTACAGAGTTAGACTGATGGCCTTAATCTAAGCTGTCTTGTGGTTGTTGTTGTTGTTGTTTGACTTGCATCCCACTGGGATTTTTGCACACAGCGTTGGTGTACGGTGTTTTTTCTGCAATATTTTGCTGTCTTTTCTTGGATTTTCTGTTTGTACTCAGTCACATATTCACTTTAAGATGTTTTCTTGTTCATGTTTTGTTTTTGTTTGTTGCAGTTGCACCCGATTCAAGAGCCGAATGGCTCACATGGCTACACCTAATACATGAAACTTGAACTTGAACAAACCTTTGATGGTAGCCAGGAGGTTTGCAGAGCATCAATCGTTGAAGGCCTGTGTTGCATTGCCGTGAAACAAAATTTGCGAAAAATGCAGGTGGATGGAAAATAAGTAAAAACAACTCACAGAGGAAGTTTGGATATATCTGCTTTGAATTCTTAATGGCGGAACTGCACTTTGGGCAGCTATTGTTCTCCTCCAGACTCCGACGGATGCATTTGCAACTGAAACGCAGACAAAATGCAACGGCGAGTAAATTGGCAATCACCGTTATCAGCATCATTGGAAAATTTACCAATCACCAATATAGTCGCGCATTCGCCGGACGGTGGAAAGAAATGGAATGCAACACAAAGTACAGTAAAACCTTGGTTGCGAGAAACTTGGTCTGCGAGTGTTTTGCAAGACGGAACAGAAGCAATTCTCCTCCGAGCAGAGACGCACATACCAGAAGCTGTGGCCACACTTGGTCATGTACGGCTCTTCTATCGTGTCCAAACAGATGGGGCTGAACATGCAACAGCACAAGGGAGACGAGCAGACATTGGCAACGAAGGAAGAGTTTCCAACACAGCCCTTGTGTCGTGACATAAGAGGGAAGGGCTGCCGGGGGCTCTGGGACCCTAGGCAGATAAGCCCTTGGCGCCAGGCGCTAGGATCCCAGGCACCCCAGACACTTAAGCCCCTTGGCGCCAGACGCTAGGATCCCAGGCACCCCAGACACTTAAGCCCCTTGACGCCAGGCACTNGGATCCCAGGCACCCCAGACAGTTAAGCCCCTTGGCACCAGGCACTAGGATCCCAGGCACCCCAGACACTTAAGCCCCTTGGCGCCAGACGCTAGGATCCCAGGCACCCCAGACACTTAAGCCCCTTGGCGCCAGGCACTGGATCCCAGGCACCCCAGACAGTTAAGCCCCTTGGCACCAGGCACTAGGATCCCAGGCACCCCAGACGCTTAAGCCCCTTGGCGCCAGGCACTAGGATCCCAGGCACCCCAGACAGTTAAGCCCCTTGGCGCCAGGCGCTAGGATCCCAGGCACCCCAGACGCTTAAGCCCTTGGCGCCAGGCACTAGGATCCCAGGCACCCCAGACAGTTAAGCCCCTTGGCGCCAGGCGCTAGGATCCCAGGCACCCCAGACGCTTAAGCCCTTGGCGCCAGGCACTAGGATCCCAGGCACCCCAGACAGTTAAGCCCCTTGGCGCCAGGCGCTAGGATCCCAGGCACCCCAGACACTTAAGCCCCTTGGCGCCAGGCACTAGGATCCCAGGCACCCAGACGCTTAAGCCCTTGGCGCCACCAACAGGGGGGCTGTGTGCTCTGTGGGATACCTGGGGCGCACACAACCCCACCCCTCGTTGGGACGAGGCACAAAAGGGCAGCTCCCTGGACGATTGGGGCCAGTTGTAGCTCAAGACCGCCAGCCAGCTTAGGACCCTGGGACGCTGTGAGGGCCAGTGGTGGGACTCTGGAACTGTGAGGGCGAGTCCAGAACGTAGCCAGAGTAGTGTATCTAGGCTGTGTACCTAGGCTGTGTATCTAGGCTGTGTACCTAGGCTGTGTACCTAGGCTGTGTACCTAGGCTGTAACAGAGTATCAGGACTGTTGGAGTATTGGATTGTAATAAAGAAGTTACCTCTACAAGTGTCTCCGGAACCCATTACATTTGCATCACAATGTCATGGTAATTTCAGCTCCCAATGCTGATGTACATTTGTTGATATAACTGACGCCACATTTGCCAACATCAATCATTACATGTAGTCGCTGCCAATCATTTAAAGTAATTCCCTGCCTTCACCATAACGCTTTAAGAAAGATATGTTTGGATTAGTATGAAACATAATGGAACCACATCTCAATATCAACGCACTACTCTTCTCATTCAGGTGATCCAATCCATAGAAATCTTACAGCCCAACCAGTCTTCATAGATGTTCCCAAACAGCACTTTCCCAACAAACTAAAGAGGGCTATGGTGGGAGACGTATCTTGTTTGTGTGTGTGCACATACACAAAGACAAATATCCCCCGTATAGCCAGACAGACTGTGGGGCAAGTGCTGTTTGCGAGCACCTATGAAGGCCGGCACGGCACACGAGGGGTGGGTGGCCAACACCAGTGGCGATGTTTACACACTGCACCAGGTGCT
The DNA here is from genome assembly GCA_018977245.1 of Lethenteron camtschaticum. Classification (NCBI taxonomy): domain Eukaryota; kingdom Metazoa; phylum Chordata; class Hyperoartia; order Petromyzontiformes; family Petromyzontidae; genus Lethenteron; species Lethenteron camtschaticum. The sequence continues at coordinate 39,743 of WFAB01002024.1, forward strand.
CATTTAAGGCCGAGTCGACCTAGGGGAGGCCCAGGATTGGTTCAAATAATCGTCACTGGTGTTGACCGCAAGCGGGGAATTGAACTCGGGTCGCCAGGTTCGTAGCGCAGCGTAGCGCTAACAGCTGCGCCACCGCTCCCACCACTACACTATACACTACTATACACTACTATACACTACACTATACACTACACTATACACTATGCTGTACTAGTATACTATACTATACACTACACTATACACTATACACTACACTATACACTACACTATACACTACACTATACACTATGCTGTACTACATACTATACTATACACTACACACTACACTACACTATACACTACTATACACTANTGCTGTACTATATACTACACTACACTACACTATACACTACACACTACACTATACACTACACTATTTCAAACACATGTGCACATACAAATTGTATGGACATGTATTTGTGTGTGGGTGTGCGTGTCTAATTTAGTCTGCGAGTACGTGTTTTGTATCTTGTTTTTACGCGTCCGTGTAATCTCTGCGTGTCTGCGTGTAATCTGCATGGTGTGTGTGTGGTCTTTGTGGCTGTGCGTGGCCGCGTTTAGTCTGCATGTGTGCGTCTCTCGTCTGTGTCCGGACGCATTAGTAAGTCACATACGCGAGTCACCTCTGGCAATCACTTGCCTGCTCACTGCAGTGTGTGTGTGTGCGTGTGGGCCAACAGCGATTGTAGGGAGGGGGAGGAGGTTAGGCCTAACTTCACAGGCTATTTCGTGTTTATCACAATGGGAATTTAAAAAAATTAANCCGTAAAAACTAAGTTTTTCACTATAAATCCTTTATATGCGTGTTCAATGGCCACAACCAGCCCACATTGGTCTTGAAACGGGCGGCTAGAGTCCTCTCGTCCTCTGGCTTGAGATGGCTGCCACTATGGGTCAGATGATTGCCTGCCACCATTAAGAAATTGGTAATTTAATATAAAAAAATTTACCTAAAAAGTGTAAAATTTTAAAAAATTTTCACGAAAATAAATTGTCACGCACAACGAGTCTGTGTGCAAAATGTCAGCTCGATTAGATCACGGGAAGTGGGTTAAAAAACGACCGAAAGATTTGCACGGTCGTAAGCGCGCAAGCAAGTGAACTTAATATAAAGGATTTTNAAAAACCTTAGCTTTTTTTTCAGGTACTCTCATTTCCTGGCACACGCAAAATCATTATTAAAACGGATTTGGTAAATTTAACACAAACGAAACAGCATTTCCCACACAAATCCGGCTTGTCGCCTGATGAAGCCAGTTGCAACTACTGGAGAAACGTCGTACTCCGATTGTAAATGTTGTGGCTTGGCTCTCCAACACACCGGTTAGTGCTGAACTAGTACACTATACACTACACTACTATACACGACACTACACTATACACTACACTATACACTACACTATACACTAGTGCTGTACTAGTATACTACACTATACACTATACTACTATACACTATACTATACACTACACTATACACTACACTATACACTAGTGCTGTACAAGTATACTACACTATACACTACACTACTATACACTACACTATACACTACACTACTATACACTATATATACACTACACTACACACTATACACTACACTACACTAGTGCTGTACTANTATACTACACTACACTATACACTACTACACACTACACTACATATNCTACACTATACACTACACTATACACTACTATACACTACACTATACACTACTATATACACTACACACTACACTATACACTACTCTATACACTAGCACTGTACTATTATACTACACTACACACTATACACTACNCTACTATACACTACACTATACACACACTATACACTACACTATACACTACACTACACACTACTACACACTACTANACACTACTACACACTACTATACACTACACTACACTACTACACACTGCACTACACACTACACTATACACTACACTATACACTACTACACACTGCACTACACACTACACTTAAATCAGTGAAACCTGAACCAGCCCCCCCCCCCCCCCGACTAAGTGGTCCCCAACACGCGGCGGCGGCGAGCGGCGTGGTCACGTGGTCACGTGGGGACCAACAGCCGCGCACTGAACCCACCACGCCCAGTCGCTCTCCTCGACGAGCCCGCGCGGGAGGGCGCCTGCGGCCTACTGCGCTGGCCGCCTCGAGGCGCGCCTCTCCGGCAGCCCCGCTAGGCGAGCCCGAGGCTTCGGCCCAAGAGCAGGCCGACATCGCCGGGGGGTCTGTGAGAGAGGCACGCGAGACGCTGATGATGACGACGACGACAGTGACACGTTGTTTGTTGTTGTCATTCAAACGTCGTGAAGGAGGAAATAGAGAAACGTCGACACCACGGGGCCCTGGCCCGGATCTCCCCCACACACACACANTGCGCTAACCACTGCACCACCACTCACTCACACACGGTGCGCTAACCACTGCACCACCACTCATTCACACACAGTGCGCTAACCACTGGACCACCACTCCCACTCACACCACGCGACAGCCGAAGTCACGTGCAGAGAAAATCGATTCAAGGTCAAATAATAAACTCGGATCGATTCCTATTGGGATAACAAGCGAATCGATTGTGGTCAAAAATGGAGCCGATGGAATCGATCCCTAGTGGGACTGCATTGGAATTGACAGTGGTGGTGAGTGCTAGATGGAATCGAATACATTTTCGATTACGTGGGAATCGATTATGGTGATTTGTTCTAATGAAATGGATTCACATTAGGATAACGTAGGAATCGATGTAGCTAGTGATTAGAGCGGATAGAATCGATTCCTATTGGGATACCATGCGAATCGATTGTGATAGAAACGGAGAGCGGTTTGAATCGCTTCCTATTGAGATAACATTGTAGTCTATGGGTCTCTGTGTTGTGAGTCTGTCTATGGATCAACCTTCATCATCACCACCCAATATCACCCCCCCACTACCCCCCCCACGCACCCATTTTTATTATTTTATTATTTACCTTCTACGTGACTTTACCGAAAGAACCAAGAAGAAAATAAATCTATATATATAAAATCGCAAATCTGTCTGTCTGTCTGTGTGTCTGTGTGTGTGTCTGTGTGTGTGTCTGTTGTGTCTGTGTGTGTGTGTCTGTGTGTGTGTCTGTCTGTGTGTGTGTCTGTTGTGTGTCTATTTGTCTGTGTGTGTCNGTGTGTGTGTCTGTGTGTGTGTCTGTGTGTGTGTCTGTGTGTGTTGTGTAGGGGGAACGGTAGTGTAGTGCTTAGCGTGCTGCCTGTGTGTGTGTGTGTCTGTGTGTGTGTCTGTGTGTGTGCGTGTGTGTGTGTGGGAGCGGTAGTGTAGTGGTTAGCGTGCTGTCTGTGTGTCTGTGTGTGTGTGTCTGTCTGTGTGTCNGTGTGTGTGTGTCNGTGTGTGTGTCTGTGCGTGTGTGGTGTGTAGGGGGAACGGTAGTGTAGTGCTTAGCGTGCTGCCNGTGTGTGTGTCTGTGTGTGTGTGTCTGTGTGTGTGTGTCTGTGTGTGTGTCTGTGTGTGTGTCTGTGTGTGTGTCTGTGTGTGTGTGTCTGTGTGTGTGTCTGTGTGTGTGTCTGTGTGTGTGTGTCTGTCTGTGTGTCTGTGTGTGTGTGTCTGTGTGTGTGTCTGTGTGTGTGCGCGTGTGTTGTGTAGGGGGACGGTAGTGTAGTGCTTAGCGTGCTGCCTGTGTGTGTGTGTGTCTGTGTGTGTGTCTGTGTGTGTGCGTGTGTGGTGTGTGGGAGCGGTAGTGTAGTGGTTAGCGTGCTGTCTGTGTGTCTGTGTGTGTGTGTCTGTCTGTGTGTCTGTGTGTGTGTCTGTGTGTGTGTCTGTGTGTGTGCGTGTGTGTGTGTAGGGGAACGGTAGTGTAGTGCTTAGCGTGCTGCCTGTGTGTGTGTCTGTGTGTGTGTGTCTGTGTGTCTGTGTGTGTGTCTGTGTGTGTGCGTGTGTGGTGTGTGGGAGCGGTAGTGTAGTGGTTAGCGTGCTGTCTGTGTGTCTGTGTGTCTGTCTGTGTCTGTCTGTGTGTGTCTGCGTGTGTCTGTGTGTGTGTCTGTGTGTGTGTCTGTGCGTCTGTGTGTGTGAGGAGCGGTGGTGTAGTGGTTAACGCTACGCTGCGCTACCAACCCGGCGAACCCAGTTCGATTCCCGCTCATGGCCACCACCGGTCAAGATTATTTGAACCTCCCTAGGTCGACTCAGCCTCAAACGAGTAACTGGTGTGGCGTATTAACATCGCCACTGGGGAGACAAAGGCGGCCGGCCGTGGTGGATACAAGTCCCGGGCGAAGCCGGGTAGTACAGCTAGTATATATATAAAATCGCAAATCTGTCTGTCTGTCTGTGTGTCTGTGTGTGTGTCTGTGTGTTTGTTGTGTGTGTGTGTGTCTGTGTGTGTGTCTGTCTGTGTGTGTGTCTGTTTGTCTGTGTGTCTATTTGTCTGTGTGTGTGGTGTGTGTGTCTGTGTGTGTCTGTGTGTGTGTGTCTGTGTGTCTCTGTGTGTGTATGTGTGTGTGTCTGTGTGTGTGTCTTTGTGTGTGTCTGTCTGTGTGTGTGTCNGTGTGTGTGTGTGTGTCTGTGTGTGTGTGTCNGTGTGTGTGACTGTGTGTGTGTGTGTGTGTCTGTGTGTGTGTGTGTGTGTGTGTGTCTGTGTGTGTGTCTGTGTGTGTGTGTGTGTGTGTGTGTGTGNGTGTGTGTGTGTCTGTGTGTGTGTGTCTGTGTCTGCGTGTGTGTGTGTCTGTGTGTGTGTGTGTGTGTGTCTGTGTGTGTGTGTGTCGCCGGACCATACGCAGTTTCATTGAACGAAATGTGAGGGATGTGCGAGACGCGATTGGTCCGTTTGGTTTTCCACGGTGGTTGCCGCTGGCAACGGGCAGCGACGCATTCGCCGCGGGTGGACGCCATTTTTAATTCCCGTTAAAAATATGCGCATTAACACGCGACTCTGAGGTAAATCATCAAAGTTTCACGTCCTCTTCACTCCCCCCCACCCCAATGTGTGCAATTACTATTATAGGGTCGGTAGATAATAAAATTATAGCGATTAGACAGTATTATTGTAGCGCGGGGGGGGGGGTAGCAGCCCATCTGTGTATATATGTAAGGTTATTAAGAAATATATTTTCACCCGGGCAACGCCGGGTACTTATGCTAGTAAAATATAAAATAATAAAAGACAAAAAATAAATTAATAAATAATAATAATACCCCGTTGACAGGAAGAGGGAAAAAAATCCCTCCCCCAGCTCAGTTCAAACGGCGTGAACACGCGGGAGCATCGTGGGTGGTGATCACCACCATCATCAACACCACCATCAACAACATTAACTACATCATCAACAACAACATCATCATCAACAACAACATTAACAACATCATCAACACATCATCAACACACAATCACCATCANCACATCACCATCACACCATCATCACCACCAACAACAACATCATCAACAACAATCACACCATCAACAACATTAACTACATCATCAACACATTCATCACCATCATCACCATCATCACCACCACCACCACTCACCCTCTCTGTGTCTCTCTCGCTCCGCACCTCAATCCACTCCCTCCACTCGCCCTCACACCAACAAACTCCCCCCCCCCCCACAAGTANGTTCCCCCCCCCATCACGTGACTGCCCCTCCCCCATCACGTGACTGCCCCTCCCCCATCACGTGACTGCCCTCCCCCATCACGACTGCCCCTCCCCCATCACGTGACTGCCCTCCCCCCCATCACGTGACTGCCCCTNCCCCCATCACGTGACTGCCCCTNCCCCCATCACGTGACGGCCCCCCCCCATCACGTGACTGCCCCTCCCCCCATCACTACTGCCCCTCCCCCCATCACGTGACTGCCCCCCCCCATCACGTGACTGCCCTCCCCCCATCACGTGACTGCCCTCCCCCCATCACGTGACTGNCCCCCCATCACGTGACTGCCCCTCCCCCCATCACGTGACTGCCCCTCCCCCATCACGTGACTGCCCTCCCCCCATCACGTGACTGCCCTCCCCCCCATCACGTGACTGCCCCTNCCCCCATCACGTGACTGCCCTCCCCCCATCACGTGACTGCCCTCCCCCCATCACGTGACTGCCCCCCCCCATCACGTGACTGCCCCTCCCCCCATCACGTGACTGCCCTCCCCCCATCACGACTGCCCCTCCCCCATCACGTGACTGCCCCTCCCCCCATCACGACTGCCCCTCCCCGTGACTGCCCCTNCCCCCATCACGTGACTGCCCTCCCCCCATCACGTGGTGGGGGTCAAAAATCGTCCCTTCAATATTTTTCACCCCCACCACCACCANCCACCACACCACCCCCCACCCCGCCACCNCCACCNCCCCCANCACCACCCCCCACCCCCCACCCACCANCCCCCCACCCCCNCCACCACCCCCCCCACCCCACCACCCCCCCCACCCCCCCCCACCCCACCCCCCACCANCCACCACCCCCCCACCANCCCCCACCACCCCCCCCCCANCCCCCCCCCACCCCCACCANCCCCCACCACCCCCCCCCCCCCCCCCCCCACCCCCCCCCCCCCACCCCCCCNCACCCCCCCCACCACCCCCACCCNCNCCACCACCCCCACCCCCCACCACCCCACCACCAGGAGGGGGGGCGGGGGCCGGAAGTGGACAAGAGGAAGTCGTGGGGCGGGCNAGGGCGAGGGGGCGGGCGAGGGCGAGGGGGCGGGTTTGGGGTGAACTCAAGTGACCCGACAGACGTTGAGCGCAATTCTTTGTTTATTTCGGTAAAGTCGCGTAGATAGGGATCAAATATTAATAATAAAATAATAAAATATAAAATGTAATAAATACAAAAAAAATAAATTAACAAATAAATAAATAATCCCCCGTTGACAGGAAGAGGAAAAAAATCCCTCCCCACAATTTGGCGCCCTTTGCACGACGCGACCGGTGAGCAGCTCAGTTCAAACGGCGTGAACACGCGGGCGCATCGTGGGTGATCACCACCAACATCAACAACANAACAACATAATCACAACAACAACATCATCAANTACAACATCATCAACAACATCATCATCAACAACATTAACCATCAACAACATCACCANCATCAACATCACCANCAACAACACATCAACAGCATCATCAACAACAACATTCAACAACAACATCATCAACATCACCACCATCATCACACATCATCACNAATCAACACATCATCACATCATCAACACCACCATCATCACCACCACCATATCACCATCATCACCACCATGACCCCCCTCCTCCTGCCCGGCCCCACCCTCCCTCTCGTCGTCTCCCGCAGCTCGANCCGGCGGCGGCTACGAGCAGCAGCAGGAGCAGCAGCATCATCATCAGCAGCATCATCCAGCAGCCCAGCCCATCATCATCTCCCGCAGCAGCATCATCAGNATCATCATCAGCATNATCATCAGCATCATCATCATCAGCATCATCAGCATCATCAGCAGCATCATCATCATGGCCACGTGGACGCTGTGCTTGGGCAGCAGGACGAGCTTGATCTCCATGGCCGGCATCCGCTACGAGGGCACCCTGAGCGGGTCAACTCGGACGACTGCACCGTCGCCTTGGCCAAAGGTCACGCACGGGGGGTGGGGGGGTCACGGGTCAAAGGGGTGAGGGTTTAAACAGCAGGACGGCTGCTTGCGTTGTAGCCGAAACGTCGTGAGAATTATTTTATGTTTATTTTTTATTTTATTATTCCCTTTACGTGACTTTACCGAAAGAACCAAGAAGATGAATCCCTGCAGTCACGAAAGCTTTAAATCGAAAAAAGTCAGTGACTGCTTTAGTGTTAAAATACGGTGCTGTATTTTTAGGATAGTGTGTTTACAATATNATTTTACGTAGATATCACATTCACTTAATATTTTTCTTCCGCAAGTTTTTATTGAAAATGCAATATTTGACATCATCTCAAAACCCGACGTGATAAACAAAAAACCGACGCCAGGGTTGGGATGAAAAGCGCGACCTCCGATAGACACCAGGCGAGGTGGTTCACTTCTCACCACCGTGGCGCCCACACACCCACCACCACCACGGCAGCGTTAGCGGCGTTAGCGTCGTCTTTGTGCGTGCGCAGTGCGTGTGTGCGGCACGGAGGGTCGCCCGCCGAGCGAGCCGTCGCCCCTCGCGAGGAGATCTACGACTACATCATCTTCCGTGCCAGCGAGATCAAGGACCTGGCGGCGTTGGGGTGCCCGCTCTCCGCTCTGCACCCCACCTGGCCGTCGTGCAGGTGAGAGGGGGCAGCCGTTCTCTTCGCCGCCAAACTGGTTGGTTACTTTAGCGGGCAGGACCCACCGAGATATTTAACTCTGATCATTGGTTGTTTACCCTTCTATCTGGCAACAAAACTGCACCTTTTTTACAAGGAGTCGTGTTTGCATTGACCACAATACTGCGGTCGGAATACAAACAAAAACACAACTGATATGTGCACTGTCTTGAATTGATTGGTCCATACCCGAGACAGCTTTCCTTAGAGCCTAGTCTCACATGGAGTTGGTCCAGATGACGACAAAAGGCGCACAACTCAAGGACAATGCACCATAGAGTATGAGAGCTCGGGGTAAGCATTTACACCATTGGAACCTCATTTGCCAGTAGAAAAATATGATAATTGGTTTTTACCCTTCTATCTGGCAACAAAACTGACACCTTTTTTACAAGGAGTCATGTTTGCATAGACCACAATACCTGCAGTTGGAATGCAAACAAAAACATAACTCTGATAATGTGCACTGTCCTTGAAGTTGATTGGTCCACACCGAGACAGCTTTCCTTGAGGCCAGTCTCACATGGTGTTGGACCAGATGACGCCAAAAGGCGCACAACTTTGTAAAAAAGGTGTCAGNTTTGTTGCCAGATAAAAGGATNAAAAACAATTATCATATTTGTTGTTACTGGACACGCTACGATTGATCCCGTCGCTGCGTGACACCCACCCTCGCCCCGTCCAGTCCTCCTCGTCACGGGGCGCCCGCCCCTGCGGGACACGCAGCACGGAGCCCGCGGCGGCCACGGGGCAGCACGCACGGAGCCCGCCGGCTCGTGCGGGACACGGCGGACGGGCGGCGGCCTGCACACGGAGGAGCCACAGGTACGGGCGGCGCGGTAAACGCTGGGATGCAAAGGTGGCCGGGCGTTGTACCGCCGCCGCCCCCTCTTGCAGCCAGCAGCCTTTGCAGGTGCTCGCTAACGGAGCTTATCCTGACGTCGTACGGAAATCCGATGTTTTTTTTATTTAAATCCTTTATATTAAGTTCACTTGCTTGCGTGCTTAGGACCGTGCAAATCTTTCGGTCGTTTTTTAACCCACTTCCCGTGATGCAATCGAGCTGATATTTTGCACACAGACTCGTTGTGCGTGACAATTTATGTTCGTGAATTTTTTTTTCCAAATTTTACACTTTTAGGACNAAAATATTATATTTAATTACCAATTTCTTAATGCTGCCACGCAATCATCTGACCCATAGGTGGCAGCTATCTCAAGCCAGAGGACGAGAGACTCTAGCCGCCACGCATATAAAGGATTTATAGTGAAAAACTTAGTTTTACGGTTATACTTGTTTAAATCCTTTATATTAAGTTAGCTTGCTTGCTTGCGCGCTTACGACCATGCAAATTTTCGGTCGTTTTTTAACCCACTTCCCATGATCCGATCGAGCTGACATTTTGCACACAGACTCGTTGTGCGTGACAATTAATGTTCGTAAAAAATTTCATATTTAATTTAAAATACCAATGTGATAAAATGAAACTCTTACTCAAGAAAACAGAAATGAATAATAAAATAAAACCGATGCCACGCATATAAAGGATTTATAGTGNAAAACACATGCACACACACACACGCACACACGCACTCACACACTCACACACACGCACACACACACACGCACACACTCACACACACACACTCACACACACTCACACACANTCACTCACACTCANACACACACACTCACACACACTCACACACACACTCACGCACACAGCGCGCACACACACACACTCACACACTCACACACACACACTCACACACTCACACATCACACACACTCACACACACTCACACACACTCACACACTCACACACACTCACACACACACTCACACACAGACTCCACGCACACTCACACACACACTCACACACACGCACACACACACTCACACACACGCACACACACACTCAACACACTCACACCACACGCACACACGCACACACTCACACACACTCACACACACACTCACACACACTCACACTCACGCNCACACACTCACACACACTCACACTCACACACACTCACACACTCACTCACNCGCAGCTCACTATCTCCCACAGCTGCGAGGAAGAGCGCCACGGTGGAGCGGGGGTGCAGACGTCCCCCAGTNTCAGCACGACGGTGTCGGAGCAAAGCGGATTGCCGCAGACTCCCGTGGGGCCCGGACCGTGCGTTGAGTTGGANGCGGAGTTTGNCTTTGGAGCGCCAACGCGAAGCTGGACCGCGAGGCGCTGGACAGGGAGTTCCGGGCAGGGAGGCCAAGCGGAGAGAAGGTGGGGCACTCACTCACTCACACGCTGCCGCACCAACAACTCACTTCCTCCGCTGCTGTATCGGCAAAATAGAAATCTTAGTAGTAGGTTTTACCCTTTTAAACTGGTACAAACTGACACCTTTATTCAAGGCATCATGTTTGCAATAACCACAACACAAGTAGTCAACAAAGCAACAAAAGAAGCAACTCTGATAATGATAATAATGTGCACTGTCCTGTCATTATCAGAGTTGCTTCTTTTTGTTTGNTTTTTGACTACTTGTGTTGTGGTTATTGCAAACATGATGCCTTGAATAAAGGTGTCAGTTTTGTACCAGTTTAAAAGGGTAAAAACCTACTACTATATTTGCCACTGGTAAAGAGATCTCATAGAATAGAAATCTTGTCACTCAATTTTGACACACTTCCCAATGTGGTACCGACTGCAAACTTGTCATCATCACGGTGGCTATGAGATGTTAACTACCTCGCCTGGTGTGCAGGAGGGCGTGGGTTTGATTCCAACCCTGACGATGCCTGCTGCTGTATATTTGGAGTTTGTGTGTTTCTCTCATCATCATCATCATCACGGTGGCTAGGAGATGTTGACTAACTAAATTACCTTAAAACCGTTGGAATACCTTATGCCAGAAAAAGTGTGTTGACCATCTTCTTGTTTCTTTCGGTAAAGTCATCACGTAGAAGGGAAGTATTAAATAATAAAATAAAACATAAATAATTCTCACGACGTTTCGGCCACAACGCAAGCAGCCGTCCTCAGGCGAAGACCAGGTCTGTCGGGAGACAGCGTCTGAATGTGTGTTGACCAGTGGAGTCTGGTTGGGTNGGGGGGGGCGGATCTTCGTGTGTTTAATTGTCCAGGCGACCCCTCACTTCTGCCGTTGCGTCTCCCTTGAGCAGCGGACAAGCTGAGGGTCCCGCACGAGCTCCCCGTCTTCCTGGACGGCTGCTTCTACGACAAAACCAGGAGCTTCTTTGACAACATTTCCAAAGACGGCGGAGGTAACGGCCGCCTCTGCCACTCGCTCGTNTGTGTGTGTGTTCTTGTTGGATCTCCTCGCCTTCAAGTGCAACGCCTGCTGGGGAGGCGATGGGGGAGGCGGCAGTACAGCAAGCGGGCTCCGTCTCCGTCTGTGCGGAGATGGTGTTGCTGTTCCACCCCACCCCCACCTCGTGTATAGAAACTCACAAACGGAGTTGGCCTAACCATCCATTATAGGATGACAGAGCTTGGGCAAATTGTTTGTGCCGTTCCTGGCACATCTGGAAAGNTTGGGCGTCGCAAAATGTGTGACGTTAACTTGAATCGGCGCGCCAAAAAAAAATGCACGCCGCGTGAATTGCGTAGTTGCACTTGATTCGGAAAAAATCCCAGCCCGAGAATAAGAGAAGGACGTGCAACTCTTTGACTGGCACCAGACGAACATTTGTCTAGACGCAGGATGGCGTGGAGCCGTGCAGAGACCTCTCTGATGTCGGGTTTAGACCATTGGAACATCATTTGTCAGCAGTAGCAGAATATGATCATTGTTTTTTTTACCCTTTTATCTGTCAACAAAACTGACACCTTTTTTACGAGGAGTCGTGTTTGCATTGACCACAATACCTGCGGTCATAATGCAAACAAAAAAGACAACTCTGATAATGTATGCACTGTCCTTGAAGTTGATTGGTCCACACCCGAGACAGCTTTCCTTAGAGCCTAGTTTCACATGGGTTGGACCAGATGACGCATTATGGCTGCAGGTATTGTGGTCTATGCAAAGGTGTCAGTTTTGTTTGCCAGATAAAAGGGTAAAAACCAATTATAATANTTTTTGCTGGCAAATGAGGTTCCAATGGTAGCCATTTGCCACCCTGGTGCGGCCGGGTACGGGTAGGCCGTGAGTCACTGGTGAGTCACCGTTTGTCACTCATTTCGGGTAGGGTACGGGTAGGGAACGGGTAGGGTACGGGTAATGAACGGGTAGGGTACGGGTAGGGTACGGGTACCCGTTTGCGACCCTGGTGCGGCCGGGTACGGGTAAGGAATCAAATCCATCTGCGACTCTGACCAGCCGTGCTCACCCCCCCACCCCCGCCCTCCCCCTCCTCCTCCTCCCGCCAGGAACTGCCGCGTGACGTTGGCGGAGCAGCGGCGCCTGAACGTGGCGACGTTCGGGCGGACCTCCCCACGTCGCTCGCTCGCCGCTCCCGCCGACGCGGGGCCCTGTGGGGGGGGGACGGGCGACCGTGTGCACCCAAAGTCGCCGGTGGGGGGGGCGGGCAGTCTCTCCTCGGCCGAGGTGCAGCCTAGACAGGTGACGACCACGGTGACGGTGACAGCAGCTCGGCTTATTGGAGAGTATATTTAGTATATTGATGATACTGATGTAGTTTATATTTTAGTTTTTTACTGCAGCTCCCATACTATTAACATTCCTTCCCTTTCTAGATTTGAAGCTTTCGTGACTGCAAGGATTCGTATTCTTAGGTTTTTTCGGTAAAGTCACGTAGGTNAAAAAATTTTTTATTAATAAAAGTTACATAAAATAAAAATCACGACGTTTCGGAGGCAACACAAGCTTCCGGAAGCTTTTTTGATTTTACTTTTATTAATTTAAATTTTTTTACTACGTGACTTTATCGAAAAAAACCTAAGAATATGATTCCTTCCCTTTATTAATGCTACCCTACTCCCTCCCTTTGATGCTGCTAATCCTGCATAATATGACTTTGAAACCCCCGCCACCTCCTACACATTCCACAAGTAGTGACTAATCCCATATCTGAATTTCCTATAATATACTACATTCCTCTGTTGATATGTGAGTCCCTTTGTCAAGGCGCTCTTCCTCCTCTAACCCAGCTTAAATATACGCTGCCAAGCTTAGTGGTGTTCATTCAGACGCTGTCTTTCCGGCTGCAACACGATAACGGAAGTCTGTTGATGTTGCTTGTGAGGTTCTCCTCGTGAGAACACGCTGCTCCGTGGAGGATGAGAGAGAGACCATTTGACGGGGTATGCCGATAGCATAAAATGAGATGCGACGGAGCAAATCTGAGATCAGATTTGAAATCGGCACCCTGAATTTAGTCCAGAACAGCTGCAAAAGTCCAGGCCAGAACTACATGTTGTTGTTTTGTTTTGTTGACCAGTGTGATATAATTTGCGTATTATATCGTGAACAACTTCTAAATCAAAGAGCGCTCGCACAGCTGCGTGGGTCTCACCCGGTGAGATAAAGATGTGGAGGAGTTTGTTTCAAACGGCAGTCGCTTGTCAACGCTCTCGTGCCCCACGTTAGAGATTGGATGACACGGAGAAATGTCGGCCACAATCGGCAATTCTCCAAGTGACAATCCAGCCCTTTGCGGGATTTGACCACGATCTGTCGTGTTGCTTCTTGACGTCGCCAATGCCGCTCACTGCTGCTGTTGTTGTTGTTGTTGCAGGTTGCAGAGAACCACAGCTCACACCCAGAGCGTACACATATCGGGGGTTTGTTTGATTTAAAAAAAATGTTGTTGGGTCTGAAGAAACGTTACGTTAAGGACTGCATGTGGGTTTCGATTTAAAGATTCTTTCATGACTGCAGGGATTCATCTTCTTGGTTCTTTCGGTAAAGTCACATAGAAGAAATAATAAAATAATAAAAACATAATAAATACAATTCTCACGACGTTTCGGCCACAACGCAAGCAGCCGTCCTCAGGTGAAGAACAGGTCTGTCGGAAAGACAGCGTCTGTCTTTCCGACAGACCTGTTCTTCACCACAACGCAAGCAGCCGTCCTCAGGTGAAGAACAGGTCTGTCGGAAAGACAGCGTCTGTCTTTCCGACAGACCTGTTCTTCACCACAACGCAAGCAGCCGTCCTCAGGTGAAGAACAGGTCTGTCGGAAAGACAGCGTCTGTCTTTCCGACAGACCTGTTCTTCACCACAACGCAAGCAGCCGTCCTCAGGTGAAGAACAGGTCTGTCGGAAAGACAGCGTCTGTCTTTCCGACAGACCTGTTCTTCACCACAACGCAAGCAGCCGTCCTCAGGTGAAGAACAGGTCTGTCAGAAAGACAGCGTCTGAATGAACACCACCAAGCTTGGCAGCAATATACACAGCAATATACGCTGCCAAACCTGGTGGTGTTTCATTCAGACGCTGTCTTTCCGACAGACCTGTTCTTCACCTGAGGACGGCTGCTTGCGTTGTGGCCGAAACGTCGTGAGAATTGTATTTTATTATGTTTTATTATTTCCCTTCTACGTGACTTTACCGGAAGAACCAAAAAGTCTGCATGTGGGTTTTGTTAATTGATACGCGATTCTTGCAATGTTTATGGTGTGTACACAAGGTACACACCGCGTTTGGTTGAACACTTTAGACGTTTATAATTTTAAAGAAAGTTTTTTACTTTAGTCTAATGGATGAAGGCAAAACATGTCTGTTAAGTCGGACTTTAAATTGTTTCCTGAAATGGGTGCTTTTGTGCGACCGGTCTTAATCTGAAATGAGCATGGACATGACAATTTAATTGAGTTGTGTTTGTATTTCACAAGGCAGCATTAAATGTTGCGGAATTTATATTGGCGCATTGGCCGTGGTGAAGTGTCTGGCGAAGATTAAAGTTGACCGGCTGTTGGCTTTAGAACATTGCTTCTTTGAATTTACTGCGTTGCTTTAGATTGCTAGTGTGTGTAGTGTGTGTACTGTGTGTGTAGTGTGTGTGTACTGTGTGTACTGTGTGTGTACTCTGTGTGTGTACTCTGTGTGTACACTGTGTGTGTACTGTGTGTGTGTGTGTACTGTGTGTGTGTGTACTGTGTGTGTAGTGTGTGTGTAGTGTGTGTGTACTGTGTGTGTGTACTCTGTGTGTGTGTAGTGTGTGTGTGTAGTGTGTGTGTACTGTGTGTGTGTACTGTGTGTGTGTACTGTGTGTGTGTACTGTGTGTGTGTACTGTGTTAATTTGTGTCTGACCAGCAAGTTGTGCCTCTGGCTTGTTCCATCTGGCCCGGCCCTCTAGCTGCTACCGTAGGCGCACACCAGCTCAACATCCCTGGTGAGTCGCTACAGTCAGCAGCTGCCAACGCCGAACCCCGGGCGGCGGATAACTAACCCGGCAAACTCGGCTAGTCTGAGCCTGGGCGTGTGGAACCCCTGGTGGAGGAAATTCCACCAAAACGGGTCTTTGGACCTTCCACAGTTCCACTGCAACCAGGACCATCTCCAGTCGTCTTGACTACGTCTCGCCACTGGGTACAGATGCGGCTGGTCGAGAGA
Source organism: Lethenteron camtschaticum (assembly GCA_018977245.1). NCBI lineage: Eukaryota > Metazoa > Chordata > Hyperoartia > Petromyzontiformes > Petromyzontidae > Lethenteron > Lethenteron camtschaticum. Next base: position 55,639 of record WFAB01002024.1, read on the forward strand.
GTGAGGTTGACGCTGCGCAAATCACCCTCACTTCAATCCAAGTTCTCTGCGCAAGTCATAGCACTTTATTTACCATCGTCATTATAGTGTATAGTTATAGTAGTGTAGTGTATAGTAGTGTAGTGTATAGTGTAGTGTATAGTAGTGTATAGTAGTGTATAGTAGTGTAGTGTATAGTAGTGTAGTGTATAGTGTATAGTAGTGTATAGTGTATAGTAGTGTAGTGTATAGTGTAGTGTATTGTAGTGTATAGTGTAGTGTAGTAGTAGTGTAGTGTATAGTGGTGTAGTGTATAGTAGTGTAGTGTATAGTGTAGTGTATAATAGTGTAGTGTATAGTAGTGTAGTGTATAGTAGTGTAGAGTATAGTAGTGTAGTGTATAGTAGTGTATAGTGTAGTGTATAGTAGTGTAGTGTATAGTAGTGTATTGTAGTGTAGTGTATAGTAGTGTAGTGTATAGTGTGTAGTGTATAGTGTGTAGTGTATAGTGGTGTAGTGTATAGTAGTGTATAGTAGTGGTGTATAGTAGTGTAGTGTACAGTGTATAGTGTGTAGTGTATAGTGTATAGTAGTGTATAGTGCAGTGTATAGTAGTGTAGTGTATAGTAGTGTAGTGTATAGTAGTGTAGATTTGTTTCTTGAAATAATTCCCGACGCCCCCGAGCTCACAGCCTCTACGGCCGCGTGCGTGCCTCCCAGTGTGCACCACCAAACGTATTCGGTTAGACCCCTCCCTAGCTAGACTCACTCCCCGTGAGTCACCGAGTGCCGCTGAAGGTGGCGACGCAAAGCAAACCCCTTGCCGCACACTGCGCACACGTACGGCCTCTCCCCCGTGTGCTTCCTTGCGTGCACGTGCAAGCTGTCCACCTGCTTGAACCCCTGCCCGCACTCGTCGCACACGTACGTTCTCTCGCCCGCGTGCGTCCTGGCGTGCCTCTTCATGTCGGAGCAGCCGGGAAAACTCTTCCCGCAATCCTCCAAACGTACGGCCTCTCGTCCATGTGCGACCTCACTCGCAGGTTCAAGTTGCAGGCCTGCACGGAGCCCTTCCCGTACTCCTCGCAAACGTACGGCCTCTCGTCCATGTGCGACCTCACTCGCAGGTTCAAGTTGCAGGCCTGCGCGGAGCCCTTCCCGTACTCCTCGCAAACGTACGACCTCTCGTCCGTGTGCGACCTCACTCGCAGGTTCAAGTTGCAGGCCTGCGCGGAACCCTTCCCGTACTCCTCGCAACGTACGACCTCTCGTCCGTATGCGACCTCACTCGCAGGTTCAAGTTGAAGTCGTGCGCAAAGCCCTTGCCGCACTCGGCGTACACGTACTGCTTCTCGCCCGTGTGCGTCTCGAAGTGGGGAAAGCCGCACTGCCCGCACGCGTGCCGCCTGTCACCGGCGGTGCTTGCAGTCTTCTTGTCTCCTGCAAAGGTACGGACGGGCGGGGAGGACGGTGTGGTGGGAGCATTGTACAACAGGCGTCAGGGTCGGGATCGAACCCAGGACCTCCTGTATACCAGGCGAGGTAGTCAATGTCTCATAGCCACCGTGATGATGATGAGAGATCGAACCCACGACCTCCTGTATCCCAGGCGAGGTAGTCAACGTCTGCTATCCACCGTGGTGCCACCGTGCTCACCAGCATCGATGTCTTGCAGGCTCTCCGTAGAGTCTGGCCGCTTCCCAAGTGCTGCATTATCGTCCATTTCTTGCTTGACGAATCTGGCGGGGGGAATGCAAAGAAAAACAACGACAATGAACGTAGACAACCAAATAGATAAATAAATATATAAATGTTGCACCGTCGTTAAACCGCCACCACCCGACACAGCCATTTAGTTAGGTTTAGTGCCAATTCATTACGCAGTACGGCACTACTGTGGAGTGTATAGTGTAGTGTATAGTTTATCCACCGGCTGTAGTAGTAGCTATCCAAACTCTATAATAGTACTAACTTCACAGCGTGTAGTGGTGAGGGTTAGTCCCGTGCAGAGCCCTAGCCTCGCCTAGATTGCCCAGCTGGCGAGGTGGCACCTCTGCAGGCTGTGGCTGGGCAACTACCCCCCCACCACCATCCCCCACCCGCTCTACAATAATTCATCCAAGGACTATAATAGTAGTATCTACCGACCAGAGGTCACAAACGGGTTTTGATTCCTTACCCGTACCCGGTCGCACCAAGGTCGCAAACGGGTACCCGTACCCGTACCCGGCCGGGTACGGGTAGGGTACGGGTATCGGGTACCTGATTGCGACCTCTGGGATGAAGCCATGTTGCAGGCGCCAGTGGGTTGATTCTAGGAACTTGAATTGTGAGAAGAGACAAGACGTTGGGAAATGAGTGACAAACAGTTACTCACCAATGACTCACGGTCTACCCGTACCCGGCCGCACCAGGGTCGCAAACGGGTACCCGTACCCGTACGGGTAGCCGGGTAGGGTAGGGTACGGGTATCGGGTACCCGGTTGCAACCTCTGCTACCGACCCTATAGTAGTAAGTGCTGCACACTGGGGAGAAGAGGACATCACACTGAAGAATTCACCTCAGCGGAGGCGACTTTCTCGCGCATGCGCAGATGCGTGGCCTGGCACCACCCTGTGCTAATGAAAGGGAATACATTGTTAATTTAACCACTTTAAACTTGACAGATGTGAAATACGAATAGCGCTTTTCCGTCGCGGGCATACGGTGTGGTATCTGTGTACTTTTTCGATGCGTAAAACCCCACAGTTTGTAAGTGAAACACGTCACAAGGTACCCGCGCAAACAGGCAGACAGACACACAGACGAAAGATGACTTTCATAGGTAAGGTATCGTGTAGTGTATAGTGTAGTGTGTAGTAGTGTATAGTGTAGTGTATAGTAGTGTATAGTGTAGTGTATAGTAGTGTATAGTGTAGTAGTGTATAGTGTAGTGTATAGTGTAGTGTGTAGTGTAGTGTATAGTGTAGTAGTGTATAGTGTAGTGTGTAGTAGTGTATAGTGTAGTGTATAGTAGTGTGTGTAGTGATAGTGTATAGTGTATAGTGTAGTGTATGTGTAGTGTGTAGTAGTGTATAGTGTAGTGATATAGTGTAGTGTAGTGTATAGTGTAGTGTATAGTGTAGTGTATAGTGTAGTGTATAGTGTAGGTGTAGTAGTGTATAGTGTAGGTGTAGTAGTGTATAGTGTAGTGTATAGTGTAGTAGTGTATAGTGTAGTGTATAGTAAAGGGTAGTGTTAGATAGGTAGTGTGTAGTAGTGTATAGTGTAGTAGTGTATATGTATATAGTGTAGTGTATAGTGTATAGTGTATGTTAGTGTATAGTGTAGTGCAAGGCGTGCCGTGGAGACAACATTGGGGGGGGCAGATTTTCCAGGTGTCTGGGGTCCCCCCCAGAAAAATATCTAAATTTGAAAACTAATTTCCTGCCATTTCCTGCCTAAAACATTACAAATTCACCAACACATGGGATGGACTTTTTATAATTATATTTTTTTACAATAGTCTAAGTGTATTGTATTACATTGCTCTGTTTTAACTTTTTTTTTTAACCATTTCTTGCTTTATTTATGTAATGTTTGAGATTACGGATTAATAAAGTACAACCACAATCATATCAACAGAAATCTATGCGTTGATTTACATGAAGGCAAGTCCAGATATTGTGACCAAGGTTTAGCAAATTGTTGTTTTTATTTACAAAGCATTAAATTACTTAATTTTTAAAAAATAAAATATAATATAATAACGTCCTTGACGTATATTACTCGCTCTACTACCAGGCCGCCTTTGTCTCCCCAGTGGCGATGTTCACACACCACACCAGCTACTGCTTTGAGGCTGAGGCGACCTAGGGAGGCCCGGGACCGGTTTAAATAATCAGTGGAGCTGGTGCCAGGCTACGTGCACCTAGAGCCACCATCGCCTCTGATTGGACGGCGCCTTCCAGCAGCGAGCGCTTCTATTGGCTTAGCCACTCAGACCGCGTTGTCATCGATTCGATTCTTGAACAAAACGCAACTCGATTCAACCGCTGTAAAAGAAAGGGGCGTTGGGAATCGATGATCGATTCTATAATCGTTTGTTATTGCAGTCCCAGATTGAGACAATCGATTTGGTGATAAGCCGCACATCGATTCTGGAGTCGGGAAGGATTCGAAATTCCGCCATCGCGTTTGAGGTGAAATTTCATTAAAATATTCTTTGATATTTCCGTATTTAATGTACTTCAACAATAAAACTGCAGAGATTCATATTCTTAAAGCCACGTAGAAGGAAATAATTAAAATAAAGCAATAAAATATTTTATTATAATAGTAAAATTATTGTATATGTAAATTTGTATTTTATATTTCCCTTCTACGTGACTTTACCGAAAAATCAACAATATGGAGTTTTATTTTCTGGTTCTGTCGGTAAAGTCACGTAGAAGGGAAATAATACAAATTAACAATACAATTGCTTTATTATTATAATAAAATATTTAGAATACAATTATTGTATATGTTAATTTTCATTAGTTTATTACTTCCTTTCTACGCGACTTTACCGAGAGAACCAATAAATCGGAGTTTTATTGTTGAGTTTGGTAATTTGTGCTTTAAATATTTCCTCAAAATCGCCTCCCGCCTGGAGACAAACAGTTTGGGTGTCTCCCCTCCCACGTGACGCGGAGTTTGTTTCCCGCCAAATCTTTTCGGCTCCTCCCCCTCGCCCGCCCCCATTTGAGGGGGGGGTGAAGGCGGTTGCCATGGATTTTTGATGCGGTTGCCATGGATTTTTGATGCGGTTGCCATGGATTTTTGATGCGGTTGCCATGGATTTTTGATGCGGTTGCCATGGATTTTTGATGCGGTTGCCATGGTTTTTTGATGATATTTTTGATGCGTGTTGTCATGTGCATGTTGAGTTATGGCAGTGTTAAGTCTATGGGCAGTGTTGAGTCTATGCAGTGTTGAGTCTATGGCAGTGTTGAGTCTATGGTGCAGTGTTGAGTCTATGGGCAGTGTTGAGTCTATGGTGCAGTGTTGAGTCTATGGGCAGTGTTGAGTCTATGGTGCAGTGTTGAGTCTATGGTGCAGTGTTGAGTCTATGGTGCAGTGTTGAGTCTATGGTGCAGTGCTGAGTCTATGGTGCAGTGTTGAGTCTATGGGCAGTGTTGAGTCTATGGGCAGTGTTGAGTCTATGGTGCAGTGTTGAGTCTATGGGCAGTGTTGAGTCTATGGGCAGTGTTGAGTCAATGGGCAGTGTTGAGTCAATGGTGCAGTGCTGAGTCTATGGGCAGTGTGAGTCTATGGGCAGTGTTGAGTCTATGGTGCAGTGTTGAGTCTATGGTGCAGTGTTGAGTCTATGGGCAGTGTTGAGTCATGGTGCAGTGTTGAGTCATGGGCAGTGTTGAGTCTATGGGCAGTGTTGAGTCTATGGGCAGTGTTGAGTCTATGGGCAGTGTTGAGTCTATGGGCAGTGTTGAGTCATGGTGCAGTGTTGAGTCTATGGGCAGTGTTGAGTCTATGGGCAGTGTTGAGTCTATGGTGCAGTGTTGAGTCTATGGCAGTGTTGAGTCTATGGGCAGTGTTGAGTCTATGGGCAGTGTTGAGTCTATGGGCAGTGTTGAGTCTATGGTGCAGTGTTGAGTCTATGGTGCAGTGTTGAGTCTATGGGCAGTGTTGAGTCTATGGTGCAGTGTTGAGTCAATGGTGCAGTGTGAGTCTATGGGCAGTGTTGAGTCTATGGCAGTGTTGAGTCTATGGGCAGTGTTGAGTCTATGGGCAGTGTTGAGTCTATGGGCAGTGTTGAGTCTATGGGCAGTGTTGAGTCTATGGGCAGTGTTGAGTCTATGGGCAGTGTTGAGTCTATGGTGCAGTGTTGAGTCTATGGGCAGTGTTGAGTCTATNGGCAGTGTTGAGTCTATGGGCAGTGTTGAGTCTATGGTGCAGTGTTGAGTCTATGGCAGTGTTGAGTCTATGGGCAGTGTGAGTCTATGGGAGTGTTGAGTCTATGGGCAGTGTTGAGTCTATGGTGCAGTGTTGAGTCTATGTGCAGTGNTGAGTCTATGGGCAGTGTTGAGTCTATGCAGTGTTGAGTCTATGGGCAGTGTGAGTCTATGGNGCAGTGTTGAGTCTATGGGCAGTGTTGAGTCTATGGGCAGTGTTGAGTCAATGGGCAGTGTTGAGTCTATGGGCAGTGTTGAGTCTATGGGCAGTGTTGAGTCTATGGGCAGTGTTGAGTCTATGGGCAGTGTTGAGTCTATGGGCAGTGTTGAGTCTATGGGCAGTGTTGAGTCTATGGTTGCAGTGTTGAGTCTATGGGCAGTGTTGAGTCTATGGGCGTGTTGAGTCTATGGTGCAGTGTTGAGTCTATGGGCAGTGTTGAGTCTATGGGCAGTGTTGAGTCTATGGGCAGTGTTGAGTCTATGGGCAGTGTTGAGTCTATGGGCAGTGTTGAGTCTATGGGCAGTGTTGAGTCTATGGGCAGTGTTGAGTCTATGGGCAGTGTTGAGTCTATGGGCAGTGTTGAGTCTATGGTGCAGTGTTGAGTCTATGGTGCAGTGTTGAGTCTATGGGCAGTGTTGAGTCTATGGATGCAGTGTTGAGTCTATGGTGCAGTGTTGAGTCTATGGGCAGTGTTGAGTCTATGGTTGCAGTGTTGAGTCTATGGGCAGTGTTGAGTCTATGGGCAGTGTTGAGTCTATGGTGCAGTGTTGAGTCTATGGGCAGTGTTGAGTCTATGGGCAGTTGAGTCTATGGGCAGTGTTGAGTCTATGGGCAGTGTTGAGTCTATGGGCAGTGTTGAGTCTATGGCAGTGTTGAGTCTATGGNGCAGTGTTGAGTCTATGGGCAGTGTTGAGTCTATGGGCAGTGTTGAGTCTATGGGCAGTGTGAGTCTATGGTGCAGTGTTGAGTCTATGGGCAGTGTTGAGTCTATGGGCAGTGTTGAGTCTATGGGCAGTGTTGAGTCTATGGTGCAGTGTTGAGTCTATGGGCAGTGTTGAGTCTATGGGCAGTGTTGAGTCTATGGGCAGTGTTGAGTCTATGGTGCAGTGTTGAGTCTATGGTGCAGTGTTGAGTCTATGGGCAGTGTTGAGTCTATGGGCAGTGTTGAGTCTATGGGCAGTGTTGAGCAATGGTGCAGTGTTGAGTCAATGGGCAGTGCTGAGTCTATGGGCAGTGTTGAGTCTATGGTGCAGTGTGAGTCTATGGTGCAGTGTTGAGTCTATGGTGCAGTGTTGAGTCTATGGTGCAGTGTTGAGTCAATGGTGCAGTGTTGAGTCTATGGGCAGTGTTGGGTCTATGGGCAGTGTGAGTCTATGGTGCAGTGTTGAGTCAATGGTGCAGTGTTGAGTCTATGGGCAGTGTTGAGTCTATGGGCAGTGTTGAGTCTATGGGCAGTGTTGAGTCTATGGTGCAGTGTTGAGTCTATGGGCATGTTGAGTCTATGGCAGTGTTGAGTCTATGGTGCAGTGTTGAGTCTATGGGCAGTGTTGAGTCTATGGAGCAGTGTGAGTCTATGGGCAGTGTTGAGTCTATGGTGCAGTGTTGAGTTTATGGTGCAGTGTTGAGTCTATGGGCAGTGTTGAGTCTATGGGCAGTGTTGAGTATGGTGCAGTGTTGAGTCTATGGGCAGTGTTGAGTCTATGGTGCAGTGTTGAGTCTATGGTGCAGTGTTGAGTCTATGGTGCAGTGTTGAGTCTATGGCAGTGTTGAGTCTATGGTGCAGTGTTGAGTCTATGGTGCAGTGTTGAGTCTATGGTCAGTGTTGAGTCTATGGTGCAGTGTGAGTCTATGGGCAGTGTTGATCTATGGGCTGTTGAGTCTATGGTGCAGTGTTGAGTCTATGGTGCAGTATTGAGTCTTGGTGCAGTGTTGAGTCTATGGTGCAGTGTTGAGTCTATGGTGCAGTGTTGAGTCTATGGTGCAGTGTTGAGTCTATGGTGCAGTGTTGAGTCTATGGGCAGTGTTGAGTCTATGGTGCAGTGTTGAGTCTATGGGCAGTGTTGAGTCTATGGTGCAGTGTTGAGTCTATGGTGCAGTGTTGAGTCTATGGTGCAGTGTTGAGTCTATGGTGCAGTGTTGAGTCTATGGTGCAGTGTTGAGTCTATGGTGCAGTGTTGAGTCTATGGTGCAGTGCTGAGTCTATGGTGCAGTGTTGAGTCTATGGTGCAGTGTTGAGTCTATGGTGCAGTGTTGAGTCTATGGTGCAGTGTAGTCTGAGTCTATGGTGCAGTGTTGAGTCTGGTGCAGTGTTGAGTCTATGGTGCAGTGCTGAGTCTATGGTGCAGTGTTGAGTCTATGGTGCAGTGTTGAGTCTATGGGCAGTGTTGAGTCTATGGTGCAGTGTTGAGTCTATGGTGCAGTGTTGAGTCTATGGGCAGTGTTGAGTCTATGGTGCAGTGTTGAGTCTATGGGCAGTGTTGAGTCTATGGTGCAGTGTTGAGTCTATGGTGCAGTGTTGAGTCTATGGTGCAGTGTTGAGTCTATGGTGCAGTGTTGAGTCTATGGTGCAGTGTTGAGTCTATGGTGCAGTATCGGTGCAGTGTTGAGTCTATGGTGCAGTGTTGAGTCTATGGTGCAGTGTTGAGTCTATGGTGCAGTGTTGCTGGGAGTGTTGAGTCTATGGGCTGGCTATGGCAGTGTTGAGTCTATGGTGCAGTGTTGAGTCTATGGTGCAGTGTTGAGTCTATGGTGCAGTGTTGAGTCTATGGTGCAGTGTTGAGTTTGAGGTATTGTCTGTGCGGCAGGATGTGTGGTGGTGCCATGATCCACTCAGCATGCTCCTCGAGTCTAAGACCCCCGCCTCCCATCGCCCTCCCACGATCCGATCGTGTCGAGAAGATTCCAGAAGAATGGATCATTCGTGTAATTTTTTATCCCATCGACTGTGAACTCGCGCTTGAATTCGGTCGTTTTCCCTTCG
>WFAB01002025.1:0-64432 GCA_018977245.1 Lethenteron camtschaticum
CTCTCCCCTCCCCACCCTCCTCCACCCTCCCCACCCTCCTCCCCGCTCCTCCTCCTCCACCTCCCCCTACCCCACCTCCCCCTCCCACCCTCCTNCCCCTCCTCCTNCCTCCCCTCCTCCCCCTCCTCCCCCTCCCCACCCTCCCCCCCTCCTCTCCCACACCTCCCCCTACCCCACCTCCTCCCCCTCCTACCCCTTCCCCTAACCTCATCTTCCCCCTCCTCGAAGACACCGGTGGAACCATCACAACGCGTCATCAGAACATGGTGGTGGTGGTGGTGATGGCCTCTTCTAAACACGGGGAAATTAAAGAACCACGCAGCTCGAAGCGCCTGAGCTCGGGGTTGGCGCCCTTCAGATCGTCGTTGCGCGAGGCTGCAGCTGCATGCAGCAGTGGCGATCGAGGTCTTCATCCAGCAGTGGATTGGGGCACGTGTCCCAATCCACTGGGGCGTGATGGAGAGGTGGCGGGGTGGAGGGAGGGGTTGGGATGGTGGGGCCGGATATGTGGGGCAGCAAGTCCCGGGCTGTTAGGGGTGGTGGGCCTAATGGTGGTGGGGCTGACCGTGGGATTAGTGGTGGGGCTGGAGTGTGTTTGGTGGTGGGGCTGACCGTGGGTTTGGTGGTGGGGCCGAAATTGCTGGGTGGTTATTGTGGTGGGTTATGACAGTAGGGGCCTCCTCGCCTAAACATTCCTGCATAGGTGGATGAGGGCTGGTGGACCCGAATGTGGGCCTCGTGGTTGGGGCTGGAACCCCCGTTGGCCGGTAGTGTGGCTGCTGCTGCTGGTGGTGGTGCTGCTGCTGGTGGTGGTGGTGCTGGTGGTGGTGGTGCTGCTGGTGGTGGTGCTGCTGGTGGTGGTGCTGATGGTGCTGGTGCTGCTGGTTGTGCTGCTGCTGCTGCTGGTGGTGGTGGTGATGGCCGAGCCCGTGGTGCCAGGCGGCGGTTGCGGCTGTGGCCGCGGTAGCCGGTCTGGCAGGGCGCGGCCAAACGAAGCCCCAGTGGCCGGCGTAGGTGCCAGGCAGAACCGGCCCTAGACCTTTGGGGGCCCTAAGCAAAAATTGGTTGGAGGCCCCTTTGATGTATGANTTTTTTCACCCACTAGCTAGCAGTGACTCTAGGGGGGCCCTCTGCTGGCCACGGGGCCCTTTGCAATTGCAAGGGTCGCTTAGTGGCTGGGCCGGCTCTGGTGCCAGGGGCTCGGATGTCGGCGCCGCTGTGGCACTGGCGCGCTGGGTGGGGCACGGGCTGCGAGCATGGTAACACGAGAGTGGAAAGAGGCCCCTCTCCAGCTCCATGAATTATTGGTCGATGGGCGGCCGGGTCGGCTTTCACCCGCCGTGGCCTCTCTGCCGTGCTGCGTCCTACGACGAGGGGAACGCCGAAGTCGAGGTCCTCTGCGGTCGGAGGCGTCTCGCGAGCAGACACGACGCCGGCGTGCGACAAGCGAGAATTTAATGACGGTGGATGGAGAGAAAATGTCGACTTGTAATGATGCCCCTTCCCTCCCTACGCTCGCCGCCGCCGCACGCTGTTTAGTCACTCTCAGAGAGAGAGAGAGAGACTCTGAGAGAGAGAGGTTGACTCGGAGAGAAAGAAAGAGAGAGGATGACTGACAGAGACACACAGAGACTCACAGAGACACACAGAGACAGACAGAGACTCACAGAGACAGAGACAGAGACACACAGAGACAGAGCCTTGCAGAGACTCACAGAGACTCACAGAAACACACAGAGGCACACAGAGACTCACAGACATGCAGAGACTCACAGACATACAAAGACTCACAGAGACTCACAGAGACACACAGAGACACACAGAGGCAGAGACTCACACAGACATACAGAGACTCACAGACACAGAGGCACACAGAGACTCACAGACACAGAGACTCACAGATACAAAGACTCACAGAGACTCACAGAGACACACAGACAGAGGCAGAGCCTCACAGAGACTCACAGAGACAGAGACTCACAGAGACTCACAGAGACAGAGACTCACAGAGACTCACAGAGACGCACAGAGACACACAGAGCCTTGCAGAGACTCACACAGACATACAGAGACTCACAGAAACACACAGAGGCACACAGAGACTCACAGACATGCAGAGACTCACAGACATACAAAGACTCACAGAGACACAGACATAAGGAGCCTCACAGAGACTCACAGAGACTCACAGAGCCTTGCAGAGCCTCACAGAGACTCACAGAGACACAGACATACAGAGACACACAAACATAAAGAGACCAATAGAGATACAGAGACAGAGCCTCACAGACACACAGACATACAGAGACACACAGAGACTCACAGACTTTGCAGAGACTCGCACAGACACACAGAGACTCACAGATATACAGAGACTCACAGAGACTCACAGACATACAGAGACTCACAGAGGCACACAAACACAAAGAGACAAACAGAGGCTCACAGAGACTCAGACACACANACAGAGACTCAGAGATCAGACTCAGAGCCTCAGAGACAGAGACTCACAGAGACACACAGAGACTCACACACACACACACAGATACACACAGACTCACAGAGACACACAGACTCAGAGACTCACAGAGACTCAAGACCAACAGAGACTCACAGAGACTCACAGAGACTCACACAGATAACGTCCAACACCATGTGAGACTAGGCTCTAAGAAAAGCTGTCTCGGGTGTGGACCAATCAATTTCAAGGACAGTGCATACATGATCAGAGTTGTGTTTTTTGTTTGCATTCCGACCGCAGGTATTGTGGTCAATGCAACATGACTCCTTGTAAAAAAAGGTGTCAGTTTTGTTGCCAGATCAAATGGTAAAAAAAACTATTATCATATTTTGCTCTGGCAAAGGAGGTTCCAATGTGTAAATCTTTTTTGTTGACAGTGCAGGCAGAGCGAGTCGAGGCCTTCACTCGTTCGTGCAGGACCACCACAGCCCTTGCCCACAATGCCACAGCCGCCATGCTGCCCTCTTCCCACAATGCCACGCTTCACCTGTCCCACAATGCCACGTTACAGCTGCCCTCTTCCCACAATGCCACTTACAGCTGCTCTTCCCACAATGCCATGCTTCACCTGTCCCACAATGCCACGTTAAAGCTGCCCTCTTTCCACAATGCCAGGTAAAACTACCCTCTTCCCACAATGCCACGTTAAAGCTGCCCTCTTCCCACAATGCCACGCTGCCCTNTTCCCACAATGCCACGGGAAAGCTGCCCTCTTCCCACAATGCCACCTTACAGCTGCCCTCTTCCCACAATGCCACGCTCCAGCTGCCCTCTTCCCACAATGCCACGGTAAAGCTGCCCTCTTCCCACAATCCCACGGGAAAGCTGCCCTCTTCCCACAATGCCACATTACAGCTGCTCTCTTCCCACAATGCCATGCTACAGCTGCCCTCTTCCCACAATGCCACGGTAAAGCTGCCCTCTTCCCACAATGCCACGGTAAAGCTGCCCTCTTCCCACAATGCCACGCTCCAGCTGCCCTCTTCCCACAATGCCACGGTAAAGCTGCCCTCTTCCCACAATGCCACGGTAAAGCTGCCCTCTTCCCACAATGCCACGCTTAGCTGTAAACCCTGTCCCACAATGCCACGGTAAAGCTGGCCTCTTCCCACAATGCCACGCTTAGCCTGCCCTGTCCCACAATGCCACGGTAAAGCTGCCCTCTTCCCACAATGCCACGCTTAGCTGCCCTGTCCCACAATGCCATGGTAAAGCTGGCCTCTTCCCACAATGCCACCTTACAGCTGCTCTCTTCCCACAATGCCATGCTAAAGCTGCCCTCTTCCCACAATGCCACGGGCGCTCTGGCCCCTTCTCACCGTTCCACGGCGAAGCCGCCGCTTAACCGCAATGCCCCCCTGCGCCCCCCCTCCCGTAGCCCCCACTACCCGCTTCTCCCTCCGTCCCCCACCAACCCAAGCNGGCGCCCCCCACGCCCCCCAATCCCGTGGCTGCCCCCTCGGAGCCTCAACGACGGCTGCCGCCGCCACTCCTCCTCCTGCTGCTGCTGCTGCTGCCCTTGGATGCGGGGGAGGCGGCCGCGTCTCCCGCTCAACGCCACCGGGGTCAAGCTCTGGAGTGGGAGGGACGCCCCATCGGTCAGAGCCCCTCGAGTGAGTGGCTCCCGGACCTCCCCATCCCTTGCCTCGTCACTTGCGTCTCTTCGCTGTCATCTCGTCATCCATCCCTCAGCTCGTTGACGCCGATTCTTCGCGAGTCAACCGCTGGGTGCCTCCTCGGGCGACCCCGTGGGTGACTCTGTGGGTGACCCGTGGGTGACTTTGGGTGACCCCGTGGGTTACTCCTGGTGACCCCGTGGTGACCCCGTGAGTGACTCTGTGGTGACCCGTGGGTGACCCGTGGGTGACCCCGTGGGTTACTCCATGGGTGACTCCGTGGGTGACCCGTGGGTGACCCCGTGGCTGACGTGGGTGACCCCGTAGGTGACCCGTGGGTGACCCATGGTGACCCGTGGGTGACCCGTGGGTGACTGTGGGTGACCCGTGGTGACTCTGTGGGTGACCCCGTGGGTGACTCCATNGGTGACTCCGTGGCTGACCCGTGGGTGACTCTGGGTGACCCCGCCGGTGACCCGTGGGTGACCCCGTGGGTGACTGTGGGTGACCCTGTGGGTGACCCCTGAGTGACCCCGTGGGAAACCCGTGGGTGACTCTGTGGATGACCCCGTAAGTGACCCCGTGGGAAACCCCGTGGGTGACCCGCGGGTGACTCTGTGGGTGACCCTGTGGGTGACCTGTGGGTGACCCCGTAGGTGACCCCGTGGGAAACCCCATGGGTGACCCCGCGGGTTATCCCATGGGTGACCCGTGGGTGACTGTGGGTGACCCCGTGGGTGACCCTGAGTCACCCGTGGGTGACCCGTGGGTGACTCCGTGGGTGACCCCGTCGGTGACCCCATAGGTGACTCCATGGGTGACTGTGGGTGACCCCGTAGGTGACCCCGCCGGTGACCCGTGGCGGTGGCAGGGTTCACGCTGCACGCGAGGCCTCAGCTCGTCTCCCGCAAGGCGTCGACACGAGGCGGCGTGGCTTACGAGGTGAGGGCCACCACCTCCCCCCCCGCACCCCCCTGGTTCGCACNGTGTAAAAATTGAGTCCCTACCACTCACCCCACTCGTGCGTTCGTGAATAATTCAGACGCTCATTCACTCGTTGATTGGCTCGCTGATTCAGTCGCTCGCTCACCCACCCACTCGCCGGTTCGTTCACTCACTCATTCACCCAATCATTGATTCAATCATTCACCCAATCATTGACTCGCTCATTAATCCAATCATAGACTGACTCATTCATTCATTCATTCATCCACCCAATCATTGACTCACTCATTCACTCATTCATTCACCCAAACATTGACTCACTCATTCACCCAATCACTCACCCAGTCATTGACTCGCTCATTCACCCAATCATTGACTCACTCATTCATTCACCCAATCATTGATTCGCTCATTCACCAATCATTGACTCGCTCATTCATCCAATCATTGACTCATTCATACAATCATTGACTCACTCATTCACTCATTCACTCACCCAATAATTGACTCACTCATCCAATCATTGACTCACTCATTCACCCAATCATTGACTCGCTCATTTATGCAATCATTGACTCGCTCACTCATTCATACAATCATTGACTCGCTCATTCACTCATNCACTCATTCACTCACCTAATCATTGACTCACTCATTCACCCAATCATTGACTCACTCATTCACCCAATCATTGACTCACTCATTGACTCATTCACTCATTCATTCACCCAATCATTGACTCACTCATTCACTCATTCACCCAATCATTGACTCATTCATTCACCCAATCATTGACTCCCTTCTTCATTCATTCACTCACTCACTCACTCACCCAATCGTGCACACGCTCGCTGAATCGTGTTGCCACCCGTCCCGGTTCGACCGGGACACAGCCCCCCCCCCACCCCCCCACCCCCCCCGGACTTTCTCTGTGGGAAAGGTGGGGGCCTAACCTCGTCTGCGTCGCGTGCCCCCAGCGTTGGCATTGCCACTCGAGTTTGTGGGGGGANGGGGGGGGTGGTGGGGGTGTTAGTNGGGGTGGTGGTNGGGGGGTGGTGGTGGTGGGTGGTGGTGGAGGGTGGTGGGGAGGTAGGGGGTGTTGGTGGGCGGAGGTGCGGGGTGTTCGGTGGGGGGTGGTGGGGGATGTTGGTGGGGGCGTTGGTNGGGGGTGGTGGGTGGAGTGGGTGGGTGGGGGTGTTGGTGGGGGTGGTGGGTGGAGTGGGTGGGTGAATGGGGGTGTTGGTNGGGGGTGTTGGTGGGGGTGATGGTAGTGGGTGGGTGGGATGTGGTGGGGGTGTTGGTAGGGGGTGGTGATAGTGGGTGGTGGGGTGGGTGGGGGTGTTGGTGGGGGTAGTGGGTGAGTGGGTGGGTGGGGTGGGTGGGGTGTTGGTGGGGGTGTTGGTGGTGGTGGGTGGTGGGTGAGTGGGGGTGGTAGTGGGGGGTGTTGGTGGGTGGTGGTGGTAGTGGGTGGGTGAGTGGGGTGCTGTGTGCACCGCCGTGTCTCCCCATGGCCCCTGTCTGCCCCGTCTCGCTCGTGAGTGGCCGTCACGGGCTGGCGACACCTTCGAGTGCTACGCCGGGGGGGTGGGGGGGGGGTATGGGGGTNGGGGGGGGCATGTGGGGACCAGAAAATCGCAGCCACGCGGGGGGAACGGAGAGCACCTGGGGGGGGGGGCCCAGGTTGCGGGCGTTGCCATGGCAGCCGCCACTCCACGTTCGGTCCAGGGGCAGGGGGGGTCCGAGTGTGATGGTTGACCGGTCGGACAATGAGTGTGGACATTCCACCACCACCTTCAGCTGATCGCGTCTCGCTCACGTTTAGCAATCATCCGGCGCGGTCAGCGGGCGCGCCTGGGTGGTTGGTGTTTTTGGTTGTCGGCTGTGAGTGCGTCGTGTGAGTTTAAGGCGTTCGACGCCGAATTCGCAGGGCAAATCCGTACGGGGGGGGGGGGGGCTAAACCATAGCGAGTGAAATGATAATTATTGGGTGAATGAATGTCTGAGCGAGTGAGTGAGTGAATTATTGAATAATAGAATTATGTGAGTCTATGGGCAGTGTTGAGTCTATGGGCAGTGTTGAGTCTGTGGTGCAGTGTTGAGTCTATGGGCAGTGTTGAGTCTATGGGCAGTGTTGAATATATGGGCAGTGATGAGTCTATGGGTAGTGTTGAGTCTATGGTGCAGTGCTGTGTCTATGGGTAGTGTTGAGTCTATGGGCAGTGTTGAGTCTATGGTGCAGTGCTGAGTCTATGGGTAGTGTTGAGTCTATGGGCAGTGTTGAGTCTATGGTGCAGTGCTGAGTCTATGGGTAGTGTTGAGTCTATGGGCAGTGTTGAGTCTATGGGCAGTGTTGAGTCTATGGGTAGTGTTGAGTCTATGGCAGTGTTGAGTCTATGGTGCAGTGCTGAGTCTATGGGTAGTGTTGAGTCTATGGGCAGTGTTGAGTCTGTNGGCAGTGCTGAGTCTATGGGCAGTGTTGAGTCTGTGGGCAGTGCTGAGTGTATGGGCAGTGTTGAATCTATGGGCAGTGTTGAGTCTATGGCAGTGTTGAGTCTATGGGCAGTGCTGAGTCTATGGTGCAGTGCTGAGTCTATGGGCAGTGTTGAGGCTATGGTGCAGTGTTGAGTCTATGGGCAGTGCTGAGTCTATGGGCAGTGTTGAGTCTATGGGTAGCAGTGTTGCGTCTATGGTGTAGTGTTGAGTCTATGGGCAGTGTTGAGTCTATGGTGCAGTGTTGAGTCTATGGGCAGTGTTGAGTCTATGGGCAGTGCTGAGTCTATGGGCGGTGTTGAGTCTACGACCAGCGTTGAGTCTATGGGCAGTACTGAGTCTATGGGCAGTGCTGAGTCTATGGGCAGTGCTGAGTCTATGGGCGGTGTTGAGTCTACGACCAGTGTTGAGTCTACGGGCAGTGTTGAGTCTATGGCAGTGCTGAGTCTATGGGCAGTGCTGAGTCTATGGGTAGTATTGAGTCTATGGGCAGTGCTGAGTCTATGGGCAGTGCTGAGTCTATGGTGTAGTACTGAGTCTATGGGCAGTGCTGAGTCTATGGGCAGTGCTGAGTCTATGGGCGGTGTTGAGTCTACGACCAGTGTTGAGTCTACGGGCAGTGTTGAGTCTATGGGCAGTGTTGAGTCTATGGGCAGTGCTGAGTCTATGGGCAGTGTTGAGGCTATGGTGTAGTATTGGGTCTATGGGCAGTGTTGAGTCTATGGGCAGTGTTGAGTCTACGGGCAGTGCTGAGTCTATGTGCAGTGCTGAGTTTATGGGCAGTGCTGAGTCTATGGGAAGTGTTGAGTCTATGGTGCAGTGTTGTGTCTATGGGCAGTGTTGAGTCTATGGGCAGTGCTGGGTCTATGGTGCAGCGCTGAGTCTATGGGCATGTTGAGTCTATGGCAGTGCTGAGTCTATGGGCAGTGCTGAGTCTATGGTGCAGTGCTGCGTCTGTGGTGCAGTGCTGAGTCTATGGTGCAGTGCTGAGTCTATGGGCAGTGTTGAGTCTATGGGCAGTGCTGAGTCTATGGTGCAGTGCTGAGTCTAGGGGCAGTGTTGAATCTATGGGCAGTGTTGAGTCTACGGGCAGTGTTGAGTCTTTGGGCAGTGTTGAGTCTATGGTGCAGTGTTGAGACTATGGGCAGTGTTGAGTCTATGGGCAGTGTTGAGTCTATGGGCAGTGCTGAGTCTATGTGCAGTGCTGAGTCTATGGGCAGTGTTGAGTCTATGGGCAGTGCTGGGTCTATGGTGCAGTGCTGAGTCTATGGGCATGTTGAGTCTATGGGCAGTGCTTAGTCTATGGGCAGTGTTGAGTCTATGGGCAGTGCTGAGTCTATGGGGCATGTTGAGTCTATGGGCAGTGATGAGTCTATGGCAGTGCTGAGTCTATGGCAGTGCTGAGTCTATGGGCAGTGCTGAGTCTATGGGCAGTGCTGAGTCTGTGTGCAGTGCTGAGTCTATGGGCAGTGTGAGTCTATGGCAGTGCTGAGTCTATGGGCAGTGTTGAGTCTATGGGCAGTGCTGAGTCTATGGGCAGTGCTGAGTCTANGGGCAGTGTTGAGTCTATGGGCAGTGTTGAGTCTATGGTGCAGTATTGAGTTTATGGGCAGTGCTGAGTCTATGGGCAGTGCTGAGTCTATGGGCAGTGCTGAGTCTATGGGCAGTGTTTAGTCTATGGGCAGTGCTGAGTCTATGGTGCAGTGCTGAGTCTAGGGCAGTGTTGAGTCTATGGGCAGTGTTGAGTCTATGGTGCAGTATTGAGTTTATGGTGCAGTGTTGAGTCTATGGGCAGTGTTGAGTCTATGGTGCAGTGTTGAGTCTATGGGCAGTGCTGAGTTTATGGGCAGTGTTGATTCTATGGTGCAGTGCTGAGTCTATGGTGCAGTGCTGAGTCTATGGTGCAGTGCTGAGTCTATGGGCAGTGTTGAGTCTATGGGCAGTGCTGAGTCTATGGTGCAGTGTTGAGTCTATGGGCAGTGCTGAGCCTATGGTGCAGTGCTGAGTCTATGGTGCAGTGTTGAGTCTATGGTGCAGTGTTGAGTCTATGGTGCAGTGTTGAGTCTATGGTGCAGTGTTGAGTCTATGGTGCAGTGTTGAGTCTATGGTGCAGTGCTGAGTCTATGGGCTGTGTTGAGTCTATGGTGCAGTGCTGAGTCTACGTGCAGTGTTGAGTCTATGGTGCAGTGCTGAGTCTATGGTGCAGTGCTGAGTCTATGGTGCAGTGCTATGGTGAGTCTATGGTGCAGTGCTGAGTCTATGGGCAGTGCTGAGTCTATGGGCAGTGCTGAGTCTATGGTGCAGTGCTGAGTCTATGGTGCAGTGCTGAGTCTATGGTGCAGTGTCGAGTCACGGGGCGTGGAAGTGAAGTCACGGGCGCCGGCTGCCACGCTCTGTCCGTCGCGGTCGGCCGTGGCGACCCCACCACCACGACCCCACACCACCCCACCACCCCACCGCCACCCCACCACCCCCACCGCCACCCCACCACCCCACCGCCACCCCCACCACCACCTCCACCCCACCACCCCCCCCCGCTCCTCCCGCTCTNCCCGAACCCGACGAGAGAACGAGCGAGCGAGAGAGGCTTCGTGAATTATGGATCCGTGGGTGGCACTCACCCCACCCCCTCCATCCCTCCTCCCTCCTCCCCCTCANCCCCCTCCACCCCACCTCCTACCACCCCGCCCACCCCAAGTTCTTTATGCACCACCTCCGAGACCCACCTGCTCACTAAAGTCGCGTGGAGGTGTCCCTGTGCCATCTCTCTCCGTGAACTCCATCCTCCTCCTCCGCATGCATGGAGCCCCTTCTCGACTTCACCACCCTCCTCCTCCTCGTCGTCCTCGTCGCCCAAGCGGCTCGCAGGTGATGGACGGTCACCCTCATCTCGAGCATCTCCGAGCCAGCGGGGGGGGGCAGGGGAGGTCGAACTCCCTCGTTTAGTGGGGCAGAGGGAGCGTGGAGCGCGTTGAACCCGTGCCGAAGGCTGGCCTAGTTCGCTCCGTGGTGTGAGCTGGAGTGGTGAAGTATGGTCAATCGGGCACCCCTCCCCTCCCCCATCGCACGGGGGGGGGGGGGTAGCGGTGGCGAGAGAACTTTCTTCCAAGTCGATTGGCGTGGACGCGTTTGGCCATATTTCACCACGTCGGTGCGGGTCTCGGTGAAGTGAATGTTGATTCCAAAGAACACAGGATGAGATGTTACTATCCTTTGTGCAAGCACTTCAAGAGTTCATGAACAGCGAGCCTGGTGAAATTTGGGGAGCGCATCGTCAGTAGTGAACCTTTGGTTCCTAGGGTGTTTCGGCCTTTCACACTATACACCCTCCCCAAAGGCGGCCAGCGACAGGGTGATCAATCCTACGCTTGCGTCCCATTCCCAATTAGTCATAGGAGTTGCCTTGTTGTTGATAGCCAACATCCTCATCCCATAGGAGTTGCCTTGTTCTTAAGGTTAGGGGGAGGCGGGCATCATCCGCCACCGATGTAACAGCCGTGGACGGGGATCGAACTCAGACAACGCAGGCGGGGCGGANGGGGGGGTGTTGCCAGATCGGCGACTATCGATCACTATGTGATGATCGATGGTGCTCCGAGTCAGCGCCGGGGTAGGGGGGGGAGGCGGAGGAGAGAGAGGTCGGGTGTGAAGGAGAGATGAAGCTTGCATTTAAGCACCCGTCGGAGGCTCGGACTGCAAAGGGCTGCGTGCAGAACGAGAGAGAGCGAAGGAGAGAGCGGGAGAGTGAGCAGAGAGTGACCGAGAGAGTGAGCAAGAGAGAGTGAGCGAAAGAGTGAGCGAGAGAGTGAGCGAAAGAGGCGAAAGAGTGACCGAGAGAGTGAGTGAAAGAGTGACCGAGGATGAGCGAGAGAGTGACCGAGAGAGTGAGCGAGAGAGTGAGCAGAGTGAGCGAGAGAGAGTGACCGAGAGAGTGAGCGAGAGGTGAGAGAGAGAGTGAGCGANAGAGTGAGAGAGAGAGTGAGCCGAGAGAGTGAGAAGATGAGCGAGAGATGACCGAGAGAAGAGAGAGAGTACCGAGAGAGTGAGCGAGAGAGTGAGCGAGAGAGTGACCGAGAGGCGAAAGAGTGAGCGAGAGAGTGCCGAGAGAGTGAGAGAGAGAGACCGAGAGAGTGAGCGAGAGAGTGAGCGAGAGAGTGACCGAGAGAGTGACCGAGAGAGTGACCGAGAGAGTGACCGAGAGAGTGAAATAGAGGTGGGGGTTTTACGTAAAGCAAAGTTTAAGAATGTACTTTTTTTTTACGAAATGATGAACGAAGCAAAGTGCCGACTACACCGAGCATCTTCTTGTTTCCACTGATCGTNAAAAAAAGAGAGAGAGGCAATAAGTGTGAAGGACACAGAGAGATCGAGAGGGAGACTGGGCCAGGGAGCTGCACCAGGCAGCTCGCGAAGACGTCTGCGACACGACTGGGACATCTGTGAAAGAAACAGAGCTTCATAGCTCATCGGATTCCTCCGCTATACAAAGTGCTCTGATTCTGAAAAATTAATATTCTTAAGTCGCGATGGCCTTTGAGCCCCCTCAAGCCCCTCCACTGGGTGTCTTAGACGGACGCTCGGAAAAGTTCGTGGCAAGAGAGGAAAAGACACGCAGACGTCTGGAAGAGAAGGCTGTATAGGCTAGCGGTGGAGGTCTCAGGGCAGGATGGGGCAAACCAACTTGGAGGTTGGGACGGGGGCGTGGTGGGTGAGTGGTGGATCTATGATCGGGCAGGATGGGGCAAACCAACTTGGAGGTTGGGACGGGGTCGTGGTGGTGGGTGGTGGAGCGATGATTGGGCAGAATGTAGCAAACCATCTTGGAGGTTGGTGGGTGAGTGGTGGAGCTATGATCGGGCAGGATGGAGCAAACCAACTTGGAGGTTGAGAAGGGGGTGTGGTGGGTGAGTGGTGGAGCAATGATTGGGCAGGATGGGCAAACCAACTTGGAGGTTGGGACGGGGGTGTGGTGGTGAGTGGTGGAGCGATGATCGGGCAGGATGGAGCAAACCAAGTAGGAGGTTGGGAAGGGGTGTGGTGGGTGGGTGCTGGAGCGATGATTGGGCAGAATGTAGCAAACCATCTTGGAGGTTGGTGGGTGAGTGGTGGAGCTATGATCGGGCAGGATGGAGCAAACCAACTTGGAGGTTGAGAAGGGGTGTGGTGGGTGAGTGGTGGAGCGATGTTCGGGCTGGATGGAGCAAACCAACTTGGAGGTTGGGACGGGGGCGTGGTGGGTGAGTGGTGGAGCGATGGTCGGGCAGGATGGAGCAAACCAACTTGGAGGTTGGACGGGGCGTGGTGGGTGAGTGGTGGAGCGATGGTCGGGCAGGATGGAGCAAACCAACTTGGAGGTTGGGACGGGGCGTGGTGGGTGAGTGGTGGAGATGATCGGGCAGGAGAGCAAACCAACTTGGAGGTTGGAAAGGGGTGTGTGGGTGAGTGGTGGAGCGATGAGGGCAGGATGGGGCAAACCAAGTAGGAGGTTGGGACGGGGCGTGGTGGGTGAGTGGTGGATCTATGATCGGGCAGGATGGAGCAAACCAACTTGGAGGTTGAGAAAGGGGTGTGGTGGGTGAGTGGTGGAGCGATGATCGGCAGGATGGGGCAAACCAAGTAGGAGGTTGGGACGGGGGCGTGGTGGGTGAGTGGTGGATCAATGATCGGGCAGGATGGGGCAAACCAACTTGGAGGTTGAGAANGGGGCGTGGTGGGTGAGTGGTGGATCAATGATCGGGCAGGATGGGCAAACCAAATAGGATATTGAGAAGGGGGTGTGGTGGGTGAGTGGTGGAGCGATGATCGGGCAGGATGGAGCAAACCAACTTGGAGGTAGGGAAGGGGTCGTGGTGGTGAGTGGTGGATCAATGATCGGGCAGGATGGAGCAAACCAACTTGGAGGTTGGATGGGGTGTGGTGGGTGAGTGGTGGAGCGATGATCGGGCAGGATGGGCAAACCAACTTGGAGGTTGGGACGGGGTCGTGGTGGTGAGTGGTGGATCAATGATCGGGCAGGATGGGCAAACCAACTTGGAGGTTGGGACGGGGGCGTGGTGGGTGAGTGGTGGAGGTCTCGGGCAGGATGGGGCAAACCAACTTGGAGGTTGGAAGGGGTGTGGTGGGTGAGTGGTGGAGCGATGATCGGGCAGGATGGGCAAACCAAATAGGAGATTGGAAGGGGGTGTGGTGGGTGAGTGGTGGAGCCATGATCGGGCAGGATGGGGCAAACCAACTTGGAGGTTGGGACGGGGCGTGGTGGGTGAGTGGTGGAGCTTTGATCGGGCAGGACGGCGGGAGCGCCGATTGGCCGAGACATACATTGGAGTGATCTCCACGAGTCAGGCAACTAGACCTAAGGCGCTTAGACGATGGTGGGCAATGAGGCTGTGAGGGCAGATCGTGGAGGTCGCTACACGTCTCTCTTGGGGGGGAGGTGCAGCATCTGCTGCTGGGTCTAGCGGATGATGGGGAGCGGTGGCAGTGAGGGTCGCCCTTGGTGCTGATGGCCAGGGCCGGATAAGATTCGTAGGCCAATGGGCTACGAGTGCTGTGAGGCCCCACCCCCCCCCCCCCAGTAATATTTCAAAAGGAAAACAAAGTTAAGAAAAATATCATTCATCTTCTTGGTTCTTTCGGTAAAGTCACGTAGAATGGAAATAATAAAATAGTAAAAAAAAACATAATAAAATAATTCTCACGACGTTTCGGCCACAACGCAAGCAGCCGTCCTCAGGTGAAGAACAGGTCTGTCGGAAAGACTCTGTCGAAAGAGAAGACAGAGTCTTCTCGACAGACCTGTTCTTCACCTGAGGACGGCTGCTTGCGTTGTGGCCGAAACGTCGTGAGAATGATTTTTTCTGTTTTATTTTTATTATTTTATTATTTCCATTCTACGTCACTTTACCGAAAGAACCAAGAAGATGAATCCCTGCAGTCACGAAAGCTTTAAATAGAAAAATAAAATTCATTTTTACAAGGCTACATCATTAAAAATGAACTAACTTTTCACTTCATCTCTGGAGGCCTTTCAGCTGTCGGAGGCTTCTGGGTTGCGGCCCTAAAGCCCCCACGCCTTGATCCGGCCCTGGGTGGTGGTGGTCGATGCCCCGGTGCGATCAAGAGATGGCTCCCCTATGGCTCAACCACGTTATGTATGCAGATGATCTGGTAATTGCTGCTCACTCAGAGGAGTTGGAGGCGCTGCTGCTGAACCTGGAGCATGCCACTAAGAGGTGGGCCTTACCATCAACCCCACCAAAACTAGCACCTGCCTGGGTAGTTTGTACCATCGGATACTCCATCCCCACAACTTCCAATTGGTGATGGGCAGTTGTGGAGAGAGTGGAGAGAGTCCCAAACCTGGCCAGTGTGCTCATGATCGGCTCCGGTTTGACAGCAGAGATCTCACTCTGAATCAGTCGAGTGGCAATATCTTTTCATCGGTTTCGTAACGCCGTGTGGAAGCTACCTGGTCTGTCGCTCCGCACGAAGCTTCAAGTCTTCTCGGCCACACTCATTCCCTCCCTTCTCTATGCCTGTGAAATGTGGCCCCCCCCCCCCTTATGGAACATCTTCGCTATGAACATTTAAGGTGGCCTGCCTACGATCCATCCTGGGTTTCACTAGGCTGGATTGTGTGAGGAGCTCATAAATCCTTGAAAGATCTGGGCAAAGTCCCATCGGTGAGCTCCTCCGGCAGGCAAGGCTGCGTTGGCTGGGTCATGTAACCCACATGCCCAGCCACTGCATGCCTAAACAGCTTTTGATCGTCCGGATAGAGGGGCTAAACGGGCACGGCACGGGCTAGAGAAGAGATGGAGTGATGTGGTACAGGAGGACGTGGAGCTGAGTGGACTTGCCAATGACTGGTACCAGCGGTGTCAAGATCGGCCTCTGTAGGAGGCTCGTGAAGGACGCTACTGGGCAGTTGGAGGCAGTTGCCCTCCAACAACAACAGAGGGCGGAGGAGCGACGCTCACAACAACGAGCGGAGCGCCGGGTGGCTAAAGCACAGCAAGTTGGTACAGTAGGGGCACAGGTGGTGCATCGGCCACTCATCTCAGTCACTCGACCCGTGGCACCTGCTGGGTCTGCCCCGTGACCTCCTGCCAGCGAGCGTTCGACACTTCACTTGGCCTCAACGTGCACCTAGCCTGGCACAAGCGCCGTGGTGACGTCACCGCCACTTAGTGGCGAATGGCGGTTAAGGTGGATAGGTGGTGGTGTAAGGTGGTGGTGGTGGTGGTGGTCAGGTGGTGGTGGTAAGGTGGATAGATGGTGGTGGTGGTAAGGTGGTNGTGGTGTTAAGGTGGTGGTGGTGTAAGGTGGTGGTGGTGGTTGGTGGTGGTNGTGGTGGTGGTGGTAAGGTGGTGGTGGTAAGGTGGTGGTGGTGTGGCGGCATCATCCATGCTTTTGGCCACGATGGCATCTACATGATTCTGAGAGCCACAAACAAACTGCTGCTGCTGCTCGCCCCGACACATTGGCGCATCGCGGTGGAGGATGGCGCTCGGGCGACCGCCCTTCCCCGGCACCCTCGGCACGTGGCAGTGTCGGGTGCAGCGGAGATCGCGAACTCGGTGGTTGTGATTCACGTAGGGGGCCCATGTTCGACGAGTTTAGAGAGCCCTAATCCTCCTCCTCCCTCCATCCCTCCCCTCCCCCTCCCCCCATCCTCATCCCCCCCCATCCCCCTTCCCTCCCCTATCCCACTCCCCTCCCCCCATCCCCCCTCCGCCCTCCCCCACTCCCTCCCCATCCCCTCTCCTCCCCTCTCCCCACCCCATCCCCCCATCCCCCTGCCCCCCCGCTCCCTCCCCGCTGCCTCCCCCTCTCCCACCTCTCTCTCCCCCTCTCCCCCCCCCTGCCCCCACATCCCCCCGCTNCCTCCCCCCGCTCCTCCCCCTCTCCCACCCCTCCATCCCCCTCCCTCCCCCACCCCTCCCTCCCCCATCCCCCCTGCCCCCTCCCTTCCCTCCCCCTCCCCCCTCACCCCTCCNTCCCTCCCCCTCCCTCCCTCCACGGATGTTGCTGGTGCAGCGAGGATGAATCAGCACAGAGCTGCCGGCTCCGCCTTGTGAGTGTAGTTGTTGTAGTTGTTGTTGTTGTTGTAGTTGTTGTTGTAGTAGTTGTTGATGTAGTAGTTGTAGTAGTAGTTGTAGTAGTTTTGTAGTTGTTGTTGTAGTTGTATTGTTGTTGTAGTTGTTGTAGTAGTTGTTGATGTAGTAGTTTAGTAGTTGTTGTAGTAGTTATAGTTGATGTAGTAGTTGTTGTAGTTGATGTAGTTGTTGATGTCGTTGTTAATGTTGTGGATGAGTCATTGTTGATGTTGTTGATGATGTTGTTGTTGATGTCATTGTTGATGTAGTTTATGTTTATTTTGTTGTAGTTGATGTAATTGTTGATGTTGTTGTTGATGTAGTTGATGATTTTATTGTTGATGTTGTTGATGATGTAGTTGTTGTTGTTGATGTTGTGGTTATGTTCCCACGACGTTGATGTCTTTGTTCTTGATGTCGTTGTGGACGTGTTTATTTAATTTTATTTTAATTATTTTAATTCTTTACGTGACTTTAGAAGATGATGCAGTCGATTTTGATTTAGTTGTTGATGATGTTGTTGATGTTGTTGTTGATGTCATTGTTGTTGTTGTTGACGTTGCATTGTTTACCCCCACCGTGTGCGGTGAAGTCGCGAGACCCCTCGGCACAGCCAGCAGCAGGAGCCACGTGATTCGCACAAAGGTCCCCCGTGTAGCCTTCACAGGCTGCTGCGGCAAGTGCTGTTAGCGAGTAGCACCACCTATGAAGGCTACCGGCACTGTGGCACACGAGGGGTGGGTGACCAGCACCACGCCCGGCCGCCTTTGTCTCCCCAGTAGCGAAGTTTACTACACACCGCACCGGCTACTCATTTCACCTTGGGGGTTAGGGGGGACTCAGGACCGGTTCAGAGATAATCGCCACTGCTGGTGATGGTGGCTGTGGCAGGGATCGAACTCTGGTCACTGGCTTAGAAACGCAGCTGAGTCCATCTTTTTCTGTGCCTCTCTCTCTCTCTGTATCGATATCTGAGTCTATCTCTGTATCGATCTCTGTATCGATCTCTATGTCTCTGTATCGATCTCTGAGTCTATCTCTGTGTGTATTTCTGTATGTATCTGTACATATCTGTATATCTCTCTGTTATATCTCTCTGTTATACTGGTAGGAACCCACTGGTTCCACCAGCCCACAGGGATTATGTGTCCGTCCGTCATGCAGGGAGGGGTGGGGAGGGTNGGGAGGGTGGGAGGGTGAGGAGGGGCTGGGTGGGTAGGGTGGGGCTGGGTGGGGAGGGGCTGGTCACCCCGTGGTGCCCTTATAAAACTCAACGTTTAACCTACTCACGCCGGCTTGTGCCCGCCCTCACAGTCGGCATATTTGCGGAATACACCACGCCGCCGTTGACCCTGCAGGCCATTGACCGAGCAACCCAACGTTCCTACCAGCTCCCTCCGCAGCAGGACAATGTGTCATCTCTCTGAGTGTACATCTCCGTGTGTACATCTCTCGCAGGCCCAGCTGACGAGTCTGGCCACGCGGACTGCCTACCCCGGGGTCTCCACGACTCCTCCGCTCACGGCAGCAGCAGCAGGAGGAGGCACCGCCACCACCACCGTGATTCTAACCCTCAAGACAAGCCTGCACGTGAGCCTCACTCCTATCATCGTCACGGCTGCTACTGCTGCTCCTACTGCTTCTATTGCTGTTGCTGCTGCTGTTGCTGCTGCTGTTGCTGCTGCTGTTGCTGCTGCTGCTGCTGCTGTTGCTGCTGCTACTGCTTCTGCTGCTTCTGCTGCTGTTGCTGCTGCTTCTACTGCTTCTACTGCTTCTGCTGCTGTTGCTGCTGCTTCTACTGCTGCTGTTGCTGCTGCTGTTTCTACTGCTTCTATTGCTGTTGCTGCTGCTGTTGCTGCTGCTGTTTCTATTGCTTCTATTGCTGTTGCTGCTGCTGTTGCTGCTGCTTCTACTGCTTCTGTTGCTGCTGCTTCTGCTTTTACTGCTGCTACTGCTGCTGCTGCTTCTACTGCTGCTTCTGCTTCTACTACTGCTGCTGCTACTGCTGCTGCTCCTCTTTCTACTGCTGCTACTGCTGCTGCTGCTTCTACTGCTGCTCCTGCTTCTACTGCTACTGCTGCTACTGCTGCTGCTGCTTCTACTGCTGCTCCTGCTGCTACTGCACCTGCTTCTACTGCTGTTACTTCTGCTGCTGCTCATACTGCTGCTACTGCTTCTGCTTCTACTGCTGCTGCTGTTGCTGCTGCTCCTGCTACTGCTGTTGCTGCTGCTGTTACTGCTCCTGTTTCTACTGCTGGCTGTTACTGCTTCTCCTCTCTACTGTCTATTCTTCTCTGCTCCTCTGTGTCTTGCTCTGCTGCTGCTTCTGTGCTCCTCTGTGTCCTGCTTCTGCTCCTCCGCTTCTACTCTCTGCTCCTCTCTCTGCTCCTACTCTGTTTCTCCTGCTACTGCTACTACTGCTGCTGCTCCTACTGCTGCTGCTGCTGTTCCTGATTCTACTGCTGCTGCTTCTCCTGCTACTGCTACTATTGCTGCTGCTCCTACTGCTGCTACTGCTGCTGCTCCTACTGCTGCTGCTACTGCTGCTGCTGCGTCTGCTCCTGCTCCTACTGCTGCTGCTCCTACTGCTACTGCTCCTGCTGTTGCTTTTGCGTCAGATACTAATCGTCACCGGTGGTGTTGGTGGCCGTGACAGGGAATCTATATCTCTCCGTGTCTATCCCTCTGTATCTCTCTGTGTGTCTATCTCTGTATCTATCTGTCTCTCTGTGTCTATCTCTGTGTATCTCCGCGTCTATCCCTCTGTATCTATCTCTGTGTCTATCTCTGTTTGCTGCACACAGCACCAGGTAGTCATTTGAGGCTGAGTCGACCTAGGGGGACACCCCAGGACCGTTTGGGATAATCACAGTGCCGGATTAAACTAGTGCGGGGCCTGTGGCACGATGTTATCAAAGGGCCCTATTTGACAAATAAAAACACGTAAATATCAAAACACACACATTTTTACTTGCATAGTAAAGTAATTATATTTCGTCATTTACTATACAGCCAGATAATACGACAAATCGCTAACCTTAAACACCCGGTCGTTCGTAAAAGTTGAAGGCGGTATAGTACTATATTAATAGAGCAAGTGCAGAATCACTGAACCGGAATTGATAGCCCGAAAGCGTTTAGCGCGGGGCCCGTAGCTACTACACGTGTAGTAGCTACTACACGTGTAGTAGCTACACATGTGTAGTAGCTACTAATATGTAGTAGCTACTACACATGCAGCAGCTACTACACGTGTAGTAGCTACTACACGTGTAGTAGCTACTACATGTGTAGTAGCTGCTGCATGTGTAGTAGCTGCTACACGTGTAGTAGCTACTACACGTGTAGTAGCTACTACACGTGTAGCTGCTACACGTGTAGTAGCTGCTGCATGTGTAGTAGCTACTACACGTGTAGTAGCTACTACACATGCAGCAGCTACACATGCAGCAGCTACACATGCAGCAGCTACACATGCAGCAGCTCACCCTCTCGCTCGCTCCTATGCTGTCACCTTCACTCCCAGGGTCCGCATTTGCCCAACTCAGAATTCCCACCGCCAATCCTTCATCAGAGATCGCATTGCAGCAGCAGCAGTGGTAGCAGCGGTTGGGGTCAGCGGCAGAGGAGGCGGCAGCGTCTATCATCGCCCCCTCCTGCCGCCGTGACGCCTCCACACGGAGACTCCTGACCCGGCCGAGTCCTGAGACTCGGAGTGGCCTCGGGGGGACGATGGTGGTGGTGGTGACACCTGCTGTGCCACCACCACCACCGGTTGTTGTCGCAGGCGCGATGGTAGCAGTGGGGGCAGTGGTGGCGGTGGTGGTGGGGGAAGTGGTGGCGGTGGTGGTGGTAGTGGGGCAGTATTGGTGGTTGCGGTGGTGACGGTGGTGGTGGTAGTGGGGACAGTGGTGGTGGTGGTGATGGTGGTGGTAGTGGGGCGGTGGTGATGGTAGTGGGGCAATGGTGGTGGTGGGGGTGGTGGCAGTGACGGTGGTGGTAGTGACCACACCGGTGGTTGTTGCAGGTGGCGGGGTGGTAGCAGTGGGGTAGTGGTGGCGGTGGTGGTGGGGAAGTGGTGGTGGTGGCGGTGGTGCGGTGGTGATGGTGGTGGTAGTGGCGGGTGGCGGAGGTGGTGGCAGTGGGGAAGTGGTGGCGGTGGTGGTGGTGGTGGTGGCAGTGGGGGAGGTGGCGGAGGTGGTGGCAGTGGTGGCAGTGGTGGTGGTGGTGGCAGTAGTCGCGGTGGCGGTGGTGATGGTGGTGGTAGTGGGGCAGTGGTGGTGGTGGTGGCGGAGGTGGTGGTGGTGACGGTGGTGGTGGCAGTAGTCGCGGCGGTGGTGATGGTGGTGTAGGTGGTGGTGGTGGTGGCGGTGGGGATGGTGTTGGTAGCGGTGGTGATGGCGCTATAAATAATGCACACCACGCTCCTGCTGTGGCAACAATGAAGGGGGGGGGGCTGCCCCCCACCTGGAGTAACCGGACCCTGCTACCAAAGGGGTCCGGTTACCCCCGACTCGGAGAGCCACAACCACGGGAGGTCATCATCGTCGTCGTCGTCACCATCATCATCGTCGTCGTCATCACCAACATCATCATCGTCACCATCGTCGTCATCATCATCATCGTCGTCACCAACATCATCATCGTCGTCACCAACATCATCATCGTCGTCACCAACATCATCATCGTCGTCACCAACATCATCATCGTCGTCACCAACATCATCATCGTCGTCACCATCATCATCGTCGTCGTCATCATCATCATCGTCGTCACCATCATCATCGTCATCACAACATCATCATCGTCGTCACCATCATCATCGTCGTCGTCACAATCATCATCATCACCATCATCATCGTCACCATCATCATCGTCACCATCATCATCGTCGTCACCATCATCATCACCATCATCATTGTCGTCATCGTCACCATCATCATCGTCACCTTCATGATCGTCACCATCATCATCATCGTCGTCGTCACCATCATCGTCGTCACCATCATCATCACCATCTCATCCATCACCATCATCACCTTTTCAGCTGATGATTGATGATGATAGTTGGTGATGATAGTAGTTGTGGTGGTGGTGAGGGTGGTGATAGTGGTTGTGGTGACGGTAGTGGTGGTGATGGTGGTGGTGATAGGGGTTGTGGTAACGACGTGATGGTTGCGATGACAGTGGTGGTGATGATAGTAGTTGTGGTGATGGTGGTGATGATAGGGTATAGGTGCTTGCTAACAGCACTTGCCTCCACAATCTGATGAGGCTATACAGGGGGTCTTTGTCTTTGTGGTGATGATAGTGGTGGTTTCGGTGACAGCAGTGGGTTTAACGATTGTGGTGCTGGTAATAATAGATAATTGTGGTGATGATCATGGTTGTGATGATAGTGGCTATGGTGATAGTGGTGGTGGTGACAGTGGTATTCATGATAATGATTGTGGTGGTGATATGGTGGTGGTGATAGTGGTTATGGTGATAGTGGTGGTGGTGGTGATAGTGGTAGCCATGATAGCAGTGGCGGCTCCTGCAAAATCTCTCAGGGGGGGCAAATGTCTGGATGATTGATAAGGATAAGGTCCACCCATGCAATGGATAAATTAACAGCTTGCATGTAAAGGCAACTTCACTTCTTTAATATTAATGAAAAATAAAGTGACTCTTACAATACATCTTGTTTGTTTCTATACTCACTTAAACAAACCTCTCAAGTTGATTTTATTAAAGATTCCACTAGGTGGCGATAAATTATATTGTTGGATGAAACGTGCTTACGTATGATGACGTTAGCACGTATGATGACGTAAGCACGTTAGGGCGAGCCCTCCGGAAGCCATAGAGAATGCATTGCAGCGCCCGCCGTTCGAAAAAAACATCTTTGAATGCAAGTCTATGGGAACACTCGGGGCGATTCTCAGCCAGTGAAATCGCCCAAAAAGAGGTGGTACTCCACAGAACGTGACATGACGCTGATTGGACTATATCCAGAGGCACAGTGACGGCTAGCGTGACTCTGTGGTTGAATGACATTGGTGGTGCGTCGNCCAATCGCCCTAATGAAGAAACCGCCCCTGCATGATAGTGATTTTGGTGGTGATATGGTGATGATAGGGGATATGGTGATAGTGGTGGTGATAGTCGTTGTCGTGGTGGTGATGATCGTGGTGGTGGTGATGGTAGTCGTCGTTGTGGTGGCGTTGGTGATGATCATGGTGTTGGTGGTGATGGTAGTCATTGTAGTGGTGGCGGCAGTGGCGGTGGTGATGATTGTGGTGATGGTAGTCGTTGTGGTGATGAACGTGGTGTTGATGGTGATGCTCGTCGTTGTGGTGATGATCGTGGTGGTGGTTAATGATAGTCGTGATGATCATGGTGGTGGTTGATGGTAGTTGTTGTGGTGATGATCGTGGTAGTAGTTGATTGTTGTCATTGTTGTGGTGGTTGCGGTGATGATGATCGTGGTGGTGATGGTAGTCATTGTAGTGTTGGCGGCAGTGGCGGTGGTGATGATCGTGGTGATGATAGTCGGTGTGGTGATGAACGTGGTGTTGGTGGTTGATGTTCGCCGTTGTGGTGATAATCGTGGTATAGTGGTGGTTGACGGTAGCAGTTGTGGTGATGATCGTGGTAGTAGTTGATGGTAGTCATTGTTGTGGTGGTGGTGGTGATGGTAGTCATTGTAGTGGTGGCGGTGGTGATGATCGTGGTGATGATAGTCGTTGTGGTGATGAACGTGGTGTTGATGTTTGATGCTCGCCGTTGTGGTGATAATCGTGGTATCGTGGTGGTTGACGGTAATCATGGTGCCGATTGTCTCGGTGTGTCCCAGTGCCAGGCCCGGTGTCCGACTTGCGCGTCGCCGCTCTCAACGGCACGGCGGCGCGCGTGACGTGGGCCCCGCCGGCCCGGCCCGCGACCGGCCCCGTCCTGTCCTACTTGCTGCGCTACCGCCGCGTGTTGCCCACCTCGGAGGCCAGCCGGAGCTGCCGGTGCCCGGCGCAAACGGCACGGAGGCGACGCTCACCGGGCTCGCGCCGCGCTCCAGCTACGCCGTGGCGGTGAGGGCGGCGAGCATTGGTGCACGCGGCGGTTGTGTGGTTGATTGGTTGAGTGGTTGAGTGGTTGAGTGGTTGAGTGGATGAGTGGTTGAGTGGTTGAGTGGTTGAGTGGTTGGGTGGATGAGTGGTTGAGTGGTTGAGTGGTTGAGTGGTTGAGTGGTTGAGTGGTTGGGTGGATGAGTGGTTGAGTGGTTGAGTGGTTGAGTGGTTGATTGGTTGATTGGTTGAGTGTTGAGTGGTTGATTGGTTGATTGGTTGAGTGGTTGAGTGGTTGATTGGTTGGGTGGTTGAGTGGTTGAGTTGTTGAGTGGTTGGGTGGTTGGGTGGTTGAGTGGTTGAGTGGTTGAGTGGATGAGTGGTTGAGTGGTTGAGTGGATGAGTGGTTGAGTGGTTGAGTGGTTGAGTGGTTGAGTGGATGAGTGGTTGAGTGGTTGAGTGGTTGAGTGGTTGAGTGGTTGATTGGTTGTGTGGTTGAGTGGTTGAGTGGATGAGTGGTTGAGTGGTTGAGTGGATGAGTGGTTGATTGGTTGTGTGGTTGAGTGGTTGAGTGGTTGAGTGGTTGAGTGGTTGAGTGGATGAGTGGTTGAGTGGTTGAGTGGTTGTGTGGTTGAGTGGTTGATTGGTTGAGTGGTTGAGTGGTTGAGTGGTTGAGTGTGTGGTTGAGTGGTTGAGTGTGTGTGTGAGTGGTTGAGTGGTTGAGTGGTTGAGTGGTTGAGTGGTTGATTGGTTGAGTGGTTGAGTGGTTGAGTGGTTGATTGGTTGAGTGGTTGAGTGGTTGAGTGGTTGAGTGGTTGAGTGGATGAGTGGTTGAGTGGTTGAGTGGTTGAGTGGTTGAGTGGTTGAGTGATTGGTTGTGTGAGTGGTTGAGTGGATGAGTGGTTGAGTGGTTGAGTGGATGAGTGGTTGAGTGAGTGGTTGAGTGAGTGGTTGAGTGAGTGGTTGAGTGAGTGGTTGAGTGGTTGAGTGGTTGTGTGGTTGAGTGGTTGATTGGTTGTGTGGTTGAGTGGTTGAGTGGTTGAGTGGTTGAGTGGTTGTGTGGTTGAGTGGTTGAGTGGTTGTGNGGTTGAGTGGTTGAGTGAGTGGTTGAGTGGTTGAGTGGTTGAGTGAGTGGTTGAGTGGTTGAGTGGTTGATTGGTTGAGTGGTTGAGTGGTTGATTGGTTGAGTGGTTGTGTGGTTGTGTGGTTGAGTGAGTGGTTGTGTGGTTGAGTGGTTGAGTGGTTGATTGGTTGAGTGGTTGAGTGGTTGAGTGGTTGAGTGGTTGGGTGGTTGAGTGGTTGAGTGGTTGGGTGTTGGGTGGTTGATTGGTTGAGTGGTTGAGTGGTTGAGTGGTTGAGTGGTTGAGTGGCTGAGTGGTTGAGTGGTTGAGTGGTTGGGTGGTTGGGTGGTTGAGTGGTTGAGTGGTTGAGTGGTTGAGTGGTTGAGTGATTGAGTGATTGAGTGGTTGAGTGGTTGAGTGGTTGAGTGGTTGGGTGGTTGGGTGGTTGAGTGGTTGATTGGTTGAGTGGTTGAGTGGTTGAGTGGTTGCGTGGTTGGGTGGTTGTTTGGTTGAGTGGTTGATTGGTTGAGTGGTTGATTGGTTGAGTGGTTGAGTGGTTGTTTGGTTGTGTGGTTGAGTGGTTGATTGGTTGAGTGGTTGAGTGGTTGATTGGTTGAGTGGTTGATTGGTTGAGTGGTTGTTTGGTTGAGTGGTTGTGTGGTTGAGTGGTTGATTGGTTGAGTGGTTGAGTGGTTGATTGGTTGAGTGGTTGAGTGGTTGAGTGGTTGAGTGGTTGCGTGGTTGGGTGGTTGAGTGGTTGAGTGGTTGAGTGGTTGTGGTTGTGTGGTTGTGTGGTTGGGTGGTTGGGTGGTTGAGTGGTTGAGTGGTTGAGTGGTTGATTGGTTGAGTGGTTGAGTGGTTGAGTGGTTGAGTGGTTGAGTGGTTGAGTGGTTGTGTGGTTGAGTGGTTGAGTGGTTGAGTGGTTGAGTGGTTGAGTGGTTGTTTGGTTGATTGGTTGAGTGGTTGAGTGATTGAGTGGTTGAGTGGTTGATTGGTTGAGTGGTTGAATGGTTGAGTGGTTGTTTGGTTGAGTGGTTGTGTGGTTGAGTGGTTGTTTGGTTGAATGGTTGAGTGGTTGTGTGGTTGAGTGGTTGAGTGGTTGAGTGGTTGATTGGTTGAGTGGTTGATTGGTTGTGTGATTGAATGGTTGATTGGTTGTTTGGTTGTTTGGTTGAGTGGTTATGTGGTTAAGTGGTTGTGTGGTTGAGTGGTTGTTTCGTTGTTTCGTTGTTTGGCTGTGTGGTTGAGTGGTTGAGTAGTTATTTGTTGATTGGCTGTGTGGTTGAGTGGTTGTTTATTTGTTTGGTTGAGTGGTTAAGTGGTTGAGTGGTTGTTTAGTTATTTAGTTGAGTGGTTGTTTATTTGTTTGGTTGAGTGGTTGTTTGGTTGTGGTTGAGTGGTTGTTTATTTGTTTGGTTGAGTGGTTAAGTGGTTGAGTGGTTGTTTGGTTGAGTAGTTGTGTGGTTTGGTTGTTTGGTTGAGTAGTTGTGTGGTTGAGTGGTTGTGTGGTTCAATGGTCGAGTGGTCGCGTGGTGGATTAGCCGAGTGATCGAGTGGACGAGTGGTCACGTGGTCGAGTGGTCACGTGGTCGAGTGGTCACGTGGTCGAGTGGTCACGTGGTCGAGTGGTCACGTGGTCGAGTGGTCACGTGGTCGAGTGATCACGTGGACGAGTGGTCACGTGGACGAGTGGTCACGTGGTCGAGTGGTCACGTGGTCGAGTGGTCACGTTGTCGAGTGGTCACGTGGTCGAGTGGTCACGTGGACGAGTGGTCGCGTGCTGCAGGTGGCCGCCGTGAGCTCGGTGGGGACCGGCGCCTTCCAGGAGACCAGGATGGTGACGACCCCGGACAGCCGTGAGTAGCGGCACAGCAACCACGACCACCACTGGGCACCGGGCGGTGGTGGTGGTTGTTGTTGTTGAACACGGTGTGGTGGTGGTTGTGGTTGTTGAACACGGTGTGGTGGTGGTGGTTGAACACGGTGTGGTGGTGGTGGTGGTTGAACACAGTGTGGTGGTGGTGGTTGAACACGGTGTGGTGGTGGTGGTGGTTGTTGAACACGGTGTGGTGGTGGTGGTTGAACACGGTGTGGTGGTGGTGGTTGAACATGGTGTGGTGGTGGTGGTAGTGGTGGTGGTGGTTGAACACGGTGTGGTGGTGGTGGTTGTTGTTGAACACGGTGTGGTGGTGGTGGTGGTTGTTGAACACGGTTTGGTGGTGGTGGTTGAACACGGTGTGGTGGTGGTGGTGGTTGTTGAACACGGTGTGGTGGTTGAACATGGTGTGGTGGTGGTGGTGGTTGTTGAACACGGTGTGGTGGTGGTGGTGGTTGTTGAACACGGTGTGGTGGTTGAACACGGTGTGGTGGTGGTGGTGGTTGTTGAACACGGTGTGGTGGTGGTGGTTGAACACGGTGTGGTGGTGTGTGGTGGTTGAACACGGTGTGGTGGTGGTGGTTGAACACGGTGTGGTGGTGGTGGTTGAACACGGTGTGGTTGTTGAACACGGTGTGGTGGTTGAACACGGTGTGGTGGTGGTGGTGGTTGTTGAACACGGTGTGGTGGTGGTGGTTGAACACGGTGTGGTGGTGGTTGAACACAGTGTGGTGGTGGTGGTTGAACACGGTGTGGTGGTGGTGGTGGTTGTTGAACACGGTGTGGTGGTGGTGGTTGAACACGGTGTGGTGGTGGTTGAACACGGTGTGGTGGTGGTGGTTGAACACGGTGTGGTGGTGGTGGTGGTTGAACACAGTGTGGTGGTGGTGGTTGAACACGGTGTGGTGGTGGTGGTGGTTGTTGAACACGGTTTGGTGGTGGTGGTTGAACACGGTGTGGTGGTGGTGGTTGAACACGGTGTGGTGGTGGTGGTGGTTGAACACGGTGTGGTGGTGGTGGTTGTTGTTGAACACGGTGTGGTGGTGGTGGTGGTTGTTGAACACGGTTTGGTGGTGGTGGTTGAACACGGTGTGGTGGTGGTGGTTGTTGAACACGGTGTGGTGGTTGAACATGGTTGGTGGTGGTGGTGGTGGTGGTTGAACACGGTGTGGTGGTTGAACACGGTGTGGTGGTGGTGGTGGTGGTTGTTGAACACGGTGTGGTGGTGGTGGTTGAACACGGTGTGGTGGTTGAACATGGTGTGGTGGTGGTGGTGGTTGTTGAACACGGTGTGGTGGTGGTGGTTGAACACGGTGTGGTTGGTGGTGTTGGTGGTTGACACCAAGGCCGTAGCTGTGGAGTCAACATTGGGGGGGATTAAAAAAGTACAACCATAGCCACAATCATATAAACATAAATCTACGCGTTGATTTACATGAAGACAAGTCCAGATATCGTGGCCAAGGTTTAGCAAATTCTTGTTTTTATCTACATAGCATAGCGATGATTATTTATATTTATTTTTACGGCACAAATATTGGGTGGGGGGGGCATTTTAGCATATTTGAATATTGGGGGGGGGGGGGGCCCCCCCCCCCCCAATATATATTATAATTACGGCCTTGGTTGATACGACCCGGTGAGTATCTCGAAGAGCCCGGGTCCATGGGGGTGGAGGAGGAGACTGAATTTCACGGCTAACCCTGACCATGGCGGCAGCGGCGGCAGGCGGTGACGCCCCTGCCGCAACGTGGCGAGCGAGCACGTGGTCAAATGTCACGGTCACCCACCACCCCCACCCCCTTACCCCGCAGTGCCAGGCCCGGTGCGCGCCCTGCAGGCCATCCCCGTGAGCCACACGGCCATCCGGCTCAGTTGGGGGCCGCCCGCGGCGCCCGGCGGCCTGGTGACGCTCTACTCGGTGCGCGTGCGCGACGCCGAGAGCGGCGAGCGACTCTCCTACACCGTGCGCGTCCGCGACGCCGCTCAGTCCACCCTGCCGCCCGCGGTGAGAGCCCCCCCCCCCTCGTGACCTCTAGTGACCTCCCCACGTGCCCTCACCCCACGTGACCTCCCTCGTGACCTCTAGTGACCTACCCCTAGTGCTATCCCCTTCGTGACCTCTAGTGACCTCTCCCACGTGCCTCCCCTCGTGACCTCCCTCGTGACCTCTAGTGACCTCCCCTAGTGGCTCCCATTCGTGACCTCCCTCATGACCTCTAGTGACCTCCCCCGAGTGCCCCCCTCGTGACCTCTAGTGACCCCCCCCCACGTGCCCCCCCTCGTGACCTCCCTCGTGACTGCTAGTGACCCCTCCCCTCCTGACCCCCCCTCGTGACCCCCCCCCACGCGACCTCCCACCACCTGGCCCGAGCACGACCTCTTGACCCCCCGGCCGCGCGCCCCTGACCTCGCCGACCTCCAGATCTCTCCGACCCTCGCGCCTCCGCTGACCCGCCGCCCCGCCGCCCCGCCGCCGCCGCCCCCGACCTCGGCGGCCCCGCCGGGCGGCTCGACGGCCCCGTACGACGGCTCCCGCGACGTGGCCTTCCTGATCGGCGGCCTGCGGCCCCACACGCGCTACGCCGTGGAGGTGTGCGCCTCCACCGGCGCCGGGGAGGGCGCCGCCTCCTACCTGGAGGTCCGCACGCCGGAGTGGGGTCAGTCTCTACCCCCCCTCCCCTCCCTCCCCTCCCTCCCCTCCCTCCCTCATTCCTCCCTCGTTCCTCCCTCCCTTCTTCTCCTCCCTCCCACGCTCCTCCCCTCCCTCCCCTCCCCTCCCTCCCCTCCTCTCTCCCTCACTCCCTTATCCCTCCCTCCCTCATTCCTCCTTCCCTCCCTCCCCTCCGCTCCCGTCCCTCCCATCCTCCCATCCCTCCCCTCCCCTTCCCCTCCCTCTCTCCCTCCTCCTCATTCCTCCCTCCCTCATTCCTCCCTCCCTCATTCCTCCCTCCCTCCCTCCCTCCCATCCTCCCCTCCCTCCCCTCCCCTCCCTCCCTCCCTCCCCTCACTCCCTCCCCCCTCCCTCCCTCCCTCCCTCCCCTCCCTCCCTCCTCTCTCCCTCACTCCCTTATCCTTCCTCCCCCCTCCCTCATTCCTCCCTTATTCCTCCCTCCCCTCCCTCCTTCCCCTCCCTCTCTCTCTCTCACTCCCTTATCCCTCCCTCCCTCATCCCTCCCTCCCTCATTCCTCCCTCCTCCCCTCCCTCCCCTCTCTCCCATCCCTCCCCTCCCTCCCCTCCCTCCCCTCCCTCCCACCCTCCCATCCCTCCCCTCCCTCCCCTCCCTCCCATCCCTCCCATCCCTCCCTCCCTCCCATCCCTCCCATCCCTCCCTCCTCCCCTCCCATCCCTCCCCCCCCCCCCTCCCTCCCCTCCCTCCCCTCCCTCCCCTCCTCCCCTCCTCTCTCCCTCACTCCCTTATCCCTCCCTCCCTCATTCCTCCCTTCCTCCCTCATTCCTCCTTCCCTCCCCTCCCCTCCGCTCCCCTCCCCTCCCATCCCTCCCATCCCTCCCCTCCCTCCTTCCCCTCCTCTCTCCCTCACTCCCTTAACCCTCCCTCCCTCCCTCTCCCTCCCTCCCTCCCTCATTCCTCCCTCCCTCATTCCTCCCTCCCTCATTCCTCCCTCCCCTCCCTCCCTCCCATCCCTCCCCTCCCTCCCCTCCCTCCCTCCCCCTCCCCTCCCTCCCTCCCCCTCCTCCCTCCCTCCCTCCCCTCCCTCCCCCTCCCTCCCTCCCTCATCCTCCTCCCCTCCCCTCCCCTCCCTCCCCTCCTCTCTCCTCACTCCCTTATCCTTCCTCCCCCCCTCCCTCATTCCTCCCTTATTCCTCCTCCCCTCCCTCCTTCCCTCCCTCTCTCTCTCTCACTCCCTTATCCCTCCCTCATCCCTCCCTCCCTCATTCCTCCCTCCCTCCCCTCCCTCCCCTCCCTCCCATCCCTCCCCCTCCCTCCCATCCCTCCCCTCCCTCCCATCCCTCCCCCTCCCTCCCCTCCCTCCCATCCTCCCATCCCTCCCCTCCCTCCATCCCTCCCCTCCCTCCCATCCCTCCCCTCCCTCCCCTCCCTCCCATCCCTCCCATCCCCCCCTCCCTCCCATCCCTCCCCTCCCTCCCATCCCTCCCCTCCCTCCCCTCTCTCCCCTCCCTCCCATCCCTCCCCCTCCCTCCCATCCCTCCCCTCCCTCCCATCCCTCCCCCTCCCTCCCATCCCTCCCTCCCTCCCTCCCTCCCCTCCCTCCCATCCCTCCCATCCCTCCCATCCCTCCCCCTCCCTCCCCTCCCTCCCTCCCCTCCCCCTCCCTCCCTCCTCCCCATCCCTCCCCTCCCTCCCTCCCTCCTCCTCCCCTCCCTCCCTCCCATCCCTCCCCTCCCTCCCCCTCCCTCCCTCCCCCTCCCTCCCATCCCTCCCCTCCCTCCCATTTCTCCCTTCCCTCCCTCCATCCCTTTCCTCCCTCCCTCATTCCTCCCTTCCCTCCCTCCCATCCCTCCCCTCCCTCCCTCATTCTTCCCTTCCCTCCCTCCCCTCCCTCCCCTCCCTCCCATCCCTCCCTTCCTCCCTCCCCTCTCTCCTTCTCCCTCCCCGTGCCCCGTGGGAGTCTGGGTGACTCGCACACGGGGTACCGAGTCTCCGCCGCATCTTCTCCGTTGCCGCTCGCAGTCGGCAGCTCGCGGGTTCAAGTCCCCGCTCGGCGGAGTTCACCGAACCCATCATCATCCCAACGGGGTCGATAAAATAAGGCCCAGCTTTGCGAGGGGGCTTATGAATAGACCCGCCCCCGCCATAGGAATGGGGAATTTGCACCGGAGATGCGCCCGGCTGCGTTATCCCCGCCGCTGCTCGTGCCACCCGATGCGAGAAACCGCATCGGCGGACGGTAACGGTCCGTGCCGGTGGCGCGGCGGTACGGCACGGGGGGGGGGGGTGGCGGGGGGGCGGAGGAGATGAGAGCGTGAAGAGGGGAGATGCGGGAGAGGATGGGAGAGAGACGGGGGGGGGGGGGGAGCCGGGGGAGGTGACGGTGATGACGTGACGCTCGCCAGGCCTAACTGGCCCCCCCCCCCCACGTGTTTATTATTGTTGCCCGCGCCCCCTGGCACCGCCACTCACCGGGGTGGGCAGGTGGGGGTGGGGAGTGGGGGGGTAGCCCCTCGCACTCCCCCCCCTCACCCCCTTCCCGCACCGACAGCGCCAGGGCCCTCACCGGATGTTTCGAGGCATCGCCGCCGTGAAGCAGAGGAGGTGGCCACACAGATGGTGGTGGCGGTGGTGGTGACGGTGGTGGCGGTGGCAGTGATGGTGATGACGGTGCTGGTGGCGGCGGTGATGGTGGTTGTGGTGACGGTGATGGTGGTTGTGGTGGCGGTGGTGGCGGCGGTGATGATGGCGGCGGCGGTGGTGCTGGTGATGGTGGTGCTGGTGGCGGCGGTGTTGGCAGTGGTGGTGCTGGTGCTGGGTGCGTCCGTCTTGGTGACCGCTGCGCCAGGCAAGGGCGGTGGTGGTGGCGGTCGCCCTCCTGGCCGTGCCGTCGCTGGCGAGGGCGCAGCTACCGCCCGCCCCGCCCCGGGGCCACCAGCTGCTAGGTGGCAACCCGAGGGGAAGACGCTCCGTGGCGGAGAGGGGGCGAGCGGGCGGGCGAGCGGGCGGCGATCGTGCGGGCGGGCGAGCAGGCGGGCGAGCGGGTGGGCGAGGGTGGAAGGCAGGGTTGTGACTGGTCTGCCCGGTTACCACCCCCCATAAATCTGCCCCTGGTAGTGCCGGAGGACCCGCCGGGGATCCTGACGGTGCTGGAGCTGACGGCGCGCTCACTGACGCTGCAGTGGACTCCGCCGGCGCGGCCCAACGGGGAGGTGCAGTACACGGTGCAGGTGACGCGCTCCTCCGGTGAGCCTCCGCGCACTACCGGAGCATGCACTACCAGCCTGCACTACCACAGCCTGCACTACCACAGCCTGCACTACCACAGCGTGTACCACCAAGCATGCACTACCACAGCGTGCACTACCACAGCCTGCACTACCACAGCCTGCACTACCACAGCGTGTACCACCACAGCATGCACTACCACAGCGTGCACTACCACAGCATGCACTACCGGAGCATGCACTACCAGGCTGCACTACCACAGCATGCACTACCACAGCATGCACTACCACAGCGTGCACTACCACAGCGTGCACTACTGCAGCCTGCACTACCATAGCCTGCACTACCGCAGCACGCACTACCACAGCATGCACTACCACAGCATGCACTACCGCAGCATGTACTACCACCGCATGCACTACCACAGCACGCACTACCACAGCACGCACTACCACAGCCTGCACTACCACAGCACGCACTACCACAGCACGCACTACCACAGCATACACTACCACAGCCTGCACTACCACAGCCTGCACTACCGCAGCATACACTACTGCAGCGTGCACTACCACAGCATGCACTACCGCAGCATGTACTACCACCGCATGCACTACCACAGCACGCACTACCACAGCACGCACTACCACAGCCTGCACTACCACAGCACGCACTACCACAGCACGCACTACCACAGCATACACTACCACAGCCTGCACTACCGCAGCATACACTACTGCAGCGTGTACTACCACAGCGTGCACTACCACAGCCTGCACTACCAGCTTGGTCTGCACTACCACAGCCTGCACTACCACAGCCTGCACTACCGCAGCATACACTTACCACAGCGTGCACTACCACAGCATACACTACCACAGCCGTCACTACCGCAGCCTGCACTACCACAGCCTGCACTACCACAGCACGCACTACCACAGCCTGCACTACCAGCTTGGTCTGCACTACCACAGCATGCACCACCACAGCATGCACTACCACAGCCTGCACTACCACAGACTGCACTACCACAGTATGCACTACCACAGCGTGCACCACCAAGCTGCACTACCACAGCCTGCACTACCACGGTCTGCACTACCACATCCTGCACTACCACAGCATACACTATCACAGCATGCACTACCACAGCCTGCACCACCACAGCCTGCACTACCGTGGCCTGCACTACCACATCTTGCACTACCACAGCATACACTATCACAGCATGCACTACCGGGGCATGCACTACCAGCGTCTGCACTACCACAGCATACACTACCACAGCATACACTACCACAGCATGCACCACCACAGCCTGCACTACCACAGCCTACACCACCACTGCCTGCACTACCACGGTCTGCACTACCACGGCTGACGTCGTGGCGGCGGGGCAGGCGTGATCCANGCCGAGGAGACGGTGGCGGCGCTGCNCCTGACGGTGGGGGACCTGCGCCCGTTCACCGAGTACACGGCCAAGGTGTGGGCCCAGACGACGTGGGGTGGGGCCGGAGCGCCGGCTCATCGTCACCACCTCCTCTGACGGTCAGAGGGTGGGGCGGAGGGGCGGGGGGGGGGCACCATCATAGTGTCTACTAGAGCTGGCGGAGATACAGAGCACACAGACACACAGAGACTCACAGCATACAAGACCACAGAGACTCACAGAGCTTGCACTCGCACAGACTCACGACCACAAGACCACAGAGACTCACAGAGCCTTGCAGAGACTCGCACAGACACACAACCACAGACATACAGAGACCACAGAGACTCACAGAGCCTTGCANAGACNCACAGAGACACACAGCACACAGATACACAGAGACTCACGACCACAGAGGCTCAGAGGCTCACATAGACCACAGAGACACGACCACAGACTCACGACCACAGAGACACAGAAACACACAGAGACCACAGAAACACACAGAGCACACAAAACCACAGGACTGCAGAGACTCACAGAGACTGCAAGACCACAGCACACACTACGACACACAGGACTACGAGCCTGGGCTCACAACCACAGCACACAAAACCACAGCACACACAAACACACAGAGACACAGAGACTCACGACCACAGGACACACGACCACAGCTCACGACCACAGAGACACACAGAAACTCACGACCACAGAGACACACGACCACAACCCACAGAACCACAGCACACAAGAACACAGAACGCACGACCACAGCCCACAACACCAGAGACACACAACCACAGAGACCCACAGAAACACACAGAAACACCAGAGCACACAGAATCACAGAGACCCACAGAGACACACAGAAACAACACTCACGACCACAGCACACAGAAACCACACACACAGACCACAGAAACACCACCACAGACTACAGAAACACACAGAAACACCAGAGCCCACAGAAACAACAGAGACACACGACCACAGAGACCACGAGACCACGAAACACACAAAACCCACAGAAACCCACAGAGACCAACAGAGGCTCACAGAGCCTCACAGAGTACAGAGCCAAGAAACACACGCACACGAAACACACAGAAACACCAGAGCACCAGCTCACAGAGACCACAGAAACACACAGACACACAGAGACCCACAGAGACCCACAGAAACACACAGAAACACACAGAGACAAACAGAGACTCACAGAGACACACAGAAACACAGACTCACAGAGACTCACAGAGACACACAGAAACCCACAGACACACAGAGACACACATAAACACACAGAAACACACAGAAACACACAGAGACACACATAAACACACAGAGACCCACAGACACACAGAAACACACAGACACACACATAAATACACAGAAACACACATAAACACACAGACACACACATAAACACACAGAGACCCACAGACACACAGAAACACACAGACACACACAAATACACAGAAACACACAGAAACACACAGACACACACAGAAACACACAGAAACACACAGAAACACACATAAACACACAGACACACATAAACACACATAAACACACAGAAACACACATAAACACACAGAAACACACAGAAACACACAGAGGCTCACGGAGCCTCGCCGGTGTCGCCCACAGTGCCGGGCCCGTGGGCGACCTGACGGCCGTGGGCGTGAACGCGACGGCCGTGCTC
This sequence comes from Lethenteron camtschaticum, assembly GCA_018977245.1. NCBI lineage: Eukaryota > Metazoa > Chordata > Hyperoartia > Petromyzontiformes > Petromyzontidae > Lethenteron > Lethenteron camtschaticum. Next base: position 35,646 of record WFAB01002025.1, read on the forward strand.
GTGCAGTGGAGCCGCCCGCTGGAGCCGAACGGCGCCATCCTGCGCTACCGCGTGCTGGCGCTCGTCCAGAGCACGGGCGCCATCGTCAAGGAGGTTGTCCTGCGGGAGCGCACGGCGGTGAGGCCCGACGCGGCGGAAGTGCGTGTGGGGCCCGGTCTCCATCCGTTCCAGGGGTGTGTCCCCTGCATCTGCCGGGAGAAGGCACAGGCAGGGGGTGTAGAGCGTCGCACCTTGGCTTACATGCGTGAATCGGTAACGGCGCTGCTTGTGCATCGCTAACGACGCCGATGGTGCATCGCTAATGACGCCGATGGTGCATCGCTAATGACGCCGATGGTGCATCGCTAACGAGACTGCTCGTGGATCGGTAATGATGCCACCCGTTAACCGGTCATGACGCCCGTGCATCGGTAACGATGCTGCTTGAGCATCGGTAACGACACCACCCGTGCACCACTAACGGGACTGCCCGTCATTGCAGGAAGATGACCTGGGGTCTGGCGTGGGCCCCATGACCGCGTACCTGTCAAGCGCCACCACCTCGCCATCCTCCGCCGCTAGCGCCAGTTTGGCAACCACCGCCAGCGCCAGCTCGGCAACCACCGCCAGCGCCGCTACCGGCACCGCTCCCGCGCCTCCGCCGCCACGCCGGTCTCGGCCGTCACGCCGTCGCCGGCGCCGCTCTTCCCTTACGCCAACCGCCGCTTGCGCCGGGCGGTGGCGGTGGAGCCGGGGGCGGCGACGACGGCGATGACGGCGCTGGCGGTGGCGGCGGCGAGCGGTCGGGCCTCGAGCCGAGGGGCCGTGCCCCCACCCCGCCGGTGCCCGCCGGTGCCCCCCCGCCGCTGCCGTTGCCGCGACGGAGCCGGCGGTGGCCCGCGGCGCCGGCGCACGTGCAGAGGAGAGATGCGGCGGCGCCCGGGACAGGTGGCGTAACCACCGCGACGGCACCGCCGCGACACTGACCAGGCGCCGACTGTGCGCCGTTGTGTGCAACCACGCCAGAATACGCTCAGTCCTGTGCTACCGCTTGCAAACATGCTCGACCACGTGCTCAACCACAAGCAATCACGTGCAACCACTTGCAACCACTTGCAACCATGCAGAGGCACTTGCACACAATGTTGTGGATTGTGTACGTGCGTGTGTGTGCATGATTGTGTACGTGTGTGTGTGCTTGTGTACGTGTGTGCGATTGTGTAAGTGTGTGCGATTGTGTAAGTGTGTGTGTGATTGTGTATGTGTGNGTGTGATTGTGTATGTGTGTGTGTGTGCGTGATTGTGTAAGTGTGCGTGCGCGATTGTGTACGTGTGTGTGTGATTGTATATTGTGTGTGTGCGCGATTGTGTAAGTGTGTGCGTGCGCGATTGTGTAAGTGTGTGTGTGCGCGGTTGTGTACGTTTGTGTGAGATTGTGTACGTGTGTGTGTGATTGTGTATGTGTGTGTGTGTGCGCGATTGTGTACGTGTGTGTGTGCGCGCGATTGTGACGTGTGTGTGTGTGTGTGTGTAAGTGTGTCGATTGTGTACGTGTGTGTGTGCATGATTGTGTACNTGTGTGTGTGTGTGCGCGATTGTGTACGTATGTGTGTGCGTGTGTGCACGTGTGTGTGCGCGATTGTGTACGTATGTGTGTGCGTGNTTGTGCACGTATGTGTGTGCGTGATTGTGTACGTGTGTGTGTGCGCGTGANTGTATACGTGTGTCTGTGTGTGCTAATTGTGTACGTGTGTGTGTGCGAGTGTGTGCGTGTGTGCGCGATTGTGTACGTGTGCACACATGCCTCTGTGCATGCTACCCAGGTCACACCCGTGTGTCTGTGCGTGCTACCAGGTCACACCCGTGTCTCTGCGTGCTACCCAGGTCACACCGTGTCTCTGTGCGTGCTACCCAGGTCACACCGTGTCTCTGTGGCGTGCTGCCCAGGTCACACCCGTGTGTCTGTGCGTGCTACCCAGGTCACACCCGTGTCTCTGTGCGTGCACCCAGGTCACACCCGTGTCTCTGGCGTGCTACCAGGTCACACCGTGTCTCTGGGCGTGCTGCCCAGGTCACACCCATGTCTCTGTGCGTGCTGCCCAGGTCACACCGTGTGTCTGTGCGTGCTCCCAGGTCACACCGTGTCTCTGTGCGTGCTACCCAGGTCACACCTGTGTCTCTGTGTGTGCTACCCAGGTCACACCCGTGTCTCTGGCGTGCTACCCAGGTCACACCATGTCTCTGGCGTGCTACCCAGGTCACACCCGTGTCTCTGTGCGTGCTACCCAGGTCACACCTGTGTCTCTGTGTGTGCTACCCAGGTCACACCGTGTCTCTGTGCGTGCTACCAGGTCACACCCGTGTCTCTGCGTGCTACCCAGGTCACACCCGTGTCTCTGTGCGTGCTACCAGGTCACACCCGTGTCTTTGTGCGTGCTACCCAGATCACACCGTGTCTCTGTGCGTGCTACCCAGGTCACACCCATGTCTCTGTGCGTGCTACCCAGGTCACACCCGTGTCTCTGCGCATGCTACCAGGTCACACCCGTGTTTCTGCGCATGCTACCAGGTCACACCCGTGTCTCTGCGCGTGCTACCAGGTCACACCCGTGTCTCTGTNGCGTGCTACCCAGGTCACACCCATGTCTCTGTGGCGTGCTACCCATGTCACACCCGTGTCTCTGTGCGTGCTACCCAGGTCACACCCGTGTCTCTGTGCGTGCTACCATGTCACACCCGTGTCTCTGTGCGTGCTACCCAGGTCACACCCGTGTCTCTGTGCGTGCTACCCAGGTCACACCCGTGCTCTGTGCGTGCTACCAGGTCACACCATGTCTCTGCGCGTGCTACCCAGGTCACACCCGTGTCTCTGTGCGTGCTACCCAGGTCACACCCGTGTCTCTGGCGTGCTACGTCACACCCGTGTCTCTGTGCGTGCTACCCAGGTCACACCGTGTCTCTGCGTGCTACCCAGGTCACACCCGTGTCTTGTGCGTGCTACCCAGGTCACACCCGTGTCTCTGTGCGTGCTACCAGGTCACACCCGTGTCTCTGCGCGTGCTACCCATGTCACACCCGTGTCTCTGGCGTGCTACCCAGGTCACACCCGTGTCTCTGTGCGTGCTCCCAGGTCACACCCGTGTCTCTGTACGTGCTACCAGGTCACACCCGTGTCTCTGTGCGTGCTACCCAGGTCACACCCGTGTCTCTGGCGTGCTACCCATGTCACACCCGTGTCTCTGTGCGTGCTACCCAGGTCACACCCGTGTCTCTGTGCGTGCTACCCAGTCACANCCGTGTCTCTGTNGCGTGCTACCCAGGTCACACCCGTGTCTCTGTGCGTGCTACCCAGGTCACACCGTGTTCTGTGCGTGCTACCCAGGTCACACCGTGTCTCTGACGTGCTACCAGGTCACACCCGTGTCTCTGGCGTGCTACCCAGGTTACACCCGTGTCTCTGGCGTGCTACCCAGGTCACACCCGTGTCTCTGCGCGTGCTACCCAGGTCACACCCGTGTCTCTGTGCGTGCTAGCAGAGCACAGCAGNTGACGGTGCGGGCGACGTGTCCGGGGAGNTGCTGGCGCTGGCCGTGACGCGTCTGCCGCGTACTCGGAGCTCAGCTTCTCCGTGTCGGCGGTCACCGTCCTGGGCGAAGGCCCCGCTGTCAGCGTGAGCGCGTGGACGCTGCAGGGCGGTACGCCGATGACTCGCATGCGCCCGCGGAGAGCCGCGTGTCTTTACACGCGCTATCCACACACGCGTGTGTGCAGGCATGCGCCGGTGCGGCACGCGGGGGTCGCGTGCACGGATGCACGGATGATGATGATGATGACGCGAGTGATGGTGATTGGTGGAAGCATGATTGTGCACAATCACGATGCTGATGAAGACGTTGATGACGTTGACGATGATGCTGATGAAGACGATGATGTTGATGATGACAACGACGATGATGACGATGATGACGTCAATTATGTTTATTATGTTAATGATGACGATGACGATGGTGATGATGAAAATGAGGATGACAACGACGATGATGACGATGATGACGTCAATTATGTTTATTACGTTAATGATGACGACGATGACGACACTGTGTGCGCAGTGCCATCGCCGGTGCGTGCCGTGCGCTACGAGACGCTGTCGCCCACCTCCGTGTGGGTGACGTGGGAGCCGCCGCTTCACCCCAACGGCGTCCTGGGCCCTACACGGTCTACGTGACCCTGCTGGGCGACGCCAGCAACGAGACGCACACGCTCACCACCAACGGCACCGCCGCCACCGTCACAGGTACGAGACGGTGCCGCCACCAGGACCACCGGCGTCACCACCAACACAACCACCAACACAACCACGAGAACCACCACCAACACTGCACCACCACCACCACCACCAACGGCACCGCCGCCACCGTCACAGGTACAGCCGGTACCGCCACCAGGACCACCAGCGTCACCACCAACACAACCACCAACACACCACGAGAGCCACCACCAGCACTGNCACCACCACCACCACCACCAACGGCACCGCCGCCACCGTCACAGGTACGAGCCGGTACCGCCACCAGGACCACCAGCGTCACCACCAATACAACCACCAACACAACCACCAACACACACGAGAGCCACCACCAGCACTGCCACCACACCACCACCACNACCACCATCAACGGTACCGCCACCAACATAGCCACCAGGACCACCAACGCAAAAACCACCGACGCCACCACCACCACCACCACCACAACCACCACCTCCAGCACCGACGCCACCACCATCACCAGACCACCACCAGCACAACCACCACCAGCACGACCATCACGGGCAGAAGCAGCGCCTTCATCAGCAGCATCCCTGTCTCTCGCTGTCTCTCCTCCTGGTGGTGCCTGCTCCATGCCCACCCGTGCCCCAACCGTGCCGCCCCCATGCCCACTCCATGCTCCCACGTGTCCCCCCCTCTGNCCCCCCCCTGNCCCCCCCGTGCCCCCCCCCGTGCCCCCCCCGTGNTCCCCCCCGTGCCCCCCCCCGTGCCCCCCCCGTGNCCCCCCCGTGCCCCCCCGTGCCCCCCCCGTGCCCCCCCNGTGCCCCCCCCGTGCCCCCCCCCGTGCCCTCCCCGTGCCGCCCCCCCCCCGTGCCCCCCCGTGCCCCCCGTGCCCCACCGTGCCGCCCCCATGCCCACTCCATACTCCCACGTGNCCCCCCCCCGTGCCCCCCGTGCCCCCGCCCCCGTGCCCCCCGTGCCCCAGGCCTGCTCAAGTTCTCCAGCTACCGGCTGCGCGTGTCGGCGTCCACCGGCGCCGGGAGAGCCTCCTCACCGACGCCGACAACGTCTTCCTCACCACGCCCGAGGACGGTGAGACACACACACAGATACACACAGACACAGAGATACACACAGAGACACACACACACAGAGATACACACACACAGAGACACACAGAGACACACACACAGAGACACACACAGACACACACACAGAGAGACACACACAGAGACACACAGAGACACACAGACACACTAGAGNCACACACACAGGGCAGACACACGTGAAGAGACACACACACAGGAGACACACACACACACAGNCACACACAGAGACACACACACAACACAACAACAACAACCGCCATTCGCCACTAAGTGGCGGTGACGTCACCACACGCTGTGCCAGGCCAAGTGCACCTTGAGGCCACGTGAAGTGTCGAACGCCCGCTGGCAGGAGGTCACGGGGCAGACCCACAGGTGCCACGGGTCGACTGACCGAGATGATCGAGATGACTGGCTGATGCACCACCTGTGCCCCCTACTGTACCAACACAGAGACACACACAGACACACACACAGAGACACACACACAGACACACACAGACACACACACACAGAGACACACACACAGAGACNGACACGCAGAGACACACACAGAGACACACACAGAGACACTCACAAGAGATACACACACACAGACACACACACACAGACACACACACACACACAGACACAGACACACAGAGACACACACAGGCACACACAGACACACACACACACACAGACACAAACACAGACACACAGAGACACACACAAACACAGACACACACACAGACACACACAGAGAAGACGCAGGAGGCTGCGGCGTCCACACTTGCTCCCCTNCCCTCCCTCCGTGCAGGCCCCGACTCTCCTCCGCGCAACGTAAGCTACGTGGCGGTGAGTCCTACGCAGGTCAACGTGACGTGGCTCGCCCCGAGCGGCCCAACGGCGTTGTCCTCTACTACGAGGTGCTCTACCGCGACGCCGGTGCCGGCACCACCGCCGGCACCGCCGCCACCGCCGCCGCGCTCGCGGTCACGACGCCGAGCGAGGCGGTCGCGCTCACGGGCCTGCGCAAGTACGGCCTGTACGAGGTGCGGGTGCGGGCCTACACGCGCGCCGGCCACGGCAACCAGAGCAGCGGCGCGCTGTTGGTGCGCACCGCCGATGACGGTAGGCGCCACTCCGCCGGTCGTCGTCGTGATTGTCGTCGTTGTTATTATCGTTGTCGTCATTATCGTCATCGTGGTCGTCATCGTGCCGGCTTTTTCGCGAGTGGGTATCGGCGATTCGCAATCGTCCATCGGTCGGCGAGAGGGGCGCAGACAAACCGCCGTGCCGGGAGCAAGGCGGTGCCATCCGCGGCACCCTTTTTTAAATCCTTTCTATTAAGTTCGCTTGCTTGCTTGCATGCTTGCGTGCTTGCTTACGACCGTGCAAACCTTTCGGTCGTTTTTAAATCCTTTATATTAAGTTCGCTTGCTTGCTTGCGTGCTTGCTTACGACCGTGCAAATCTTTCGGTCGTTTTTAAATCCTTTATATTAAGTTCGCTTGCTTGCTTGCGTGCTTGCGTGCTTGCTTGCTTACGACCGTGCAAATCTTTCGGTCGTTTTTAAATCCTTTATATTAAGTTTGCTTGCTTGCTTGCGTGCTTGCGTGCTTGCTTACGACCGTGCAAACCTTTCGGTCGTTTTTAAATCCTTTATATTAAGTTCGCTTGCTTGCTTGCGTGCTTGCTTACGACCGTGCAAATCTTTCGGTCGTTTTTAAATCCTTTATATTAAGTTCGCTTGCTTGCTTGCGTGCTTGCGTGCTTGCTTGCTTACGACCGTGCAAACCTTTCGGTCGTTTTTAAATCCTTTATATTAAGTTCGCTTGCTTGCTTGCGTGCTTGCGTGCTTGCGTGCGTGCTTGCTTACGACCGTGCAAATCTTTCGGTCGTTTTTAAATCCTTTATATTAAGTTTGCTTGCTTGCTTGCGTGCTTGCGTGCTTGCTTACGACCGTGCAAACCTTTCGGTCGTTTTTAAATCCTTTATATTAAGTTCGCTTGCTTGCTTGCGTGCTTGCGTGCTTGCTTGCTTATGACCGTGCAAATCTTTCGGTCGTTTTTAAATCCTTTATATTAAGTTCGCTTGCTTGCTTGCGTGCTTGCGTGCTTGCTTACGACCGTGCAAACCTTTCGGTCGTTTTTAAATCCTTTATATTAAGTTCGCTTGCTTGCTTGCGTGCTTGCGTGCTTGCTTGCTTACGACCGTGCAAATCTTTCGGTCGTTTTTTAACCCACTTCCCGTGATCCAATCGAGCTGACATTTTGCACACAGACTCGTTGTGCGAGACAATTAATGTTCGTGAAATTCTTTTTCCCAAATTTTACACTGTTTAGGGAAAACAAATTAAATATTTAATTACCAATTGCTTAATACTGGCAGACAATCATCTGACCCATAGGTGGCAGCCATCTCAAGCCAGAGGACGAGAGTACTCTAGCCGCCACGCATATAAAGGATTTCGAGTGAAAAACTTTGTTTTTACGGGTTATACTTATTGTGGGTTTTTGCCAGTGTCAAAGGAATGAGAAATATGAGTAGGCTTTATACCCCTTTATGGTAATCAACAGGTGGCGTGTTGAGATGTTCAAGCGCCAAATAGACGATACCTTTCGATTTAAAGCTTTCGTGACTGCAGGGATTCATCTTCTTGGTTCTTTCGGTAAAGTCACGTAGAAGGGAAGTAATAAAATAATAAAAATCAAACATAATAAAATTAAATAATATAATAAAAAATATAATAATATAAGAATAATATAATAAAATAGTATTATATAATAATATAATAAAATAAAATAATAAGATATTATAATATAATATATAATAAAATATTATAATATATAATATAATAAAATAAAATATTTTATAATGTTTTATTTTTATTATTTTCTTATTTCCCTTCTACGTGACTTTACCGAAAGAGCCAAGAAGATAACCACGCACTGTTACTTGCGGTGAACATGCAAACATGCCCTGGTAATATATCTGGCATTGTCTTTGAAACTCATTGAAACTGATTATGAGCCAACCATCGTCGACATCTGTGAGAGCGACTGGGCACCGTAGCTCACCATATCCCTTCGAGCACGGACAAATATTCCGGCTCCAACTTTGGTCGCACATACTCTTAGTTCTTTCGGTAAAGTCTTCAGGTGAAGACGGAAGCTTGTGTTGCCTCCGAAACGTCGTGATTTTTATCGTTTTATTTTCATTAATTTGAATTTCATTTCTTACCTACACGGTGACTTTACCGAAAGAACTACGAGTATGAATCCTTGCAGTCACAAAAGCTTCAAATCTAGAATTTGGTCGCACAGTCAGAGGGTTACCGTCGGTGCCTGCCCCGCGGGCAAAGCAGCTTCGCCACGATCAACCCACTGCTGGATGGTGGCCTCCCCATCCACCTCCTCCCCACGATCCTGCGATGATCCACCCGGCACCTGCACCACCTGTTCTCTCTACCGCCCTTGCCCCCCCCACCACCACCACCGCCACAGTCCCCGAGAGCCCCCATACAACGTGAGCTACGTGAACGTCGCGCCCGGCGAGGTGGAGGTGTGGTGGCTCCCGCCGGAGCTGGCCAACGGGCCCGTGCTCGCGTACACGCTGCGCTACTGGAACGCGACGGGCGGCGCGGAAGCGCCGGTGGGTCCGGCGGGGCCGCCGGCACGCCTCGCCGGGCTTCGCCCGACAGCCGCTACAACGCCACGGTGACGGCGCACACGCGGCTCGGCAACCGGAGCAGCAGCGTGCTCGAGATCGCCACCATGGAGGGCGGTGGGTGGCGCAGCTCGGAGCGCGCGAACGCGGCACTAAAGGCGAAAGTCCCCCGCCCTCCCCGTGTAGCCTCAGCAGGCTGTTGGGGCAAGTGCTGCTTGCGAGTAGCAATCTATGGAAGATGGCACGGCACACACACTGCACAAGGAAGACAAAGATCCCCCGTATAGCCTTTAACATGCTGGTGGGCAAGTGCTGTTTGCGAGTAGCAATCTATGGAGACTGGCACGGCACACGAGGGGGTGGTGGACAGCACCACGCCCGGCCGCCTTTGTATTCCCAGTGGCGATGTTTACACACCGCACAAGGGAGACAAAGATCCCCGTATAGCCTTAACATGCTGTTGGGGCAAGTGCTGTTGCGAAGCATCTATGAAGGCCGGCACGGCACACAGGGGGTGGGTGGCCAGCACCACGCCCGGCCGTCTTTGTCTCTCTAGGCGCGATGCTAACACACCCCAACAGGTACTCATTTGAGGCTGAGTCGACCTAGAGGAGGCCCAAGACAGGTTCAGATAATCATCACCGGTGTCGGCCGTGAGCGGGAATCGAACCCGGTTCACCGGGTTCATGGCGCAGCGCGCTGACCGCGACACCGCCGCTCCCACGCAGACCCATGGACATCACGCACCACCCACACGCACCGCCCACCCACACGCACCACCCACACGTTCCTGACTGCTCATGATAACTCTGCTGACTGCTCTTCCACCACCACCACCACGATGACCACGACATTGATGAGAATTCCTCCCCCACCCAACCGGTCCTCTCCCCCACCCACCCCCCACCCACCCCCCCACCAGTCCCGGAGGACGGCCCCAGCAACGTGAGCTACCGCAGCCTGGGCCCCACCGCCGTAGAGCTGCGGTTCTCCCCGCCGGCGCGTCCCAACGGCGTCGTGCTCCACTACGTCGTGGCGTGGACGGGCCCTGCCGTGGCTCCCGGCGGCGGTGACGACGGTGCCGTGCGGCGCTCGGCCAACGTGTCAGCGGCGGTGCCGTGGGTCTTGGGGGGCTGCGGGCGCACGCCGAATACGCCGTGAGCGTGGCGGCTGCCACAGCCCGCGGGTCGGGGCCCGCCACCGGCATCACCGTGCGCACCGAGGAGGACGGTGAGGGGGGAGCTGCTCCGGCTACTCGGAGTTTTAATGTCAGAGATGGTGACGGTGATGATTGATGATGGTGAATGATGGTTGATGAGCGATGGTGATGACGACGGTGATGATGACGATGACAGTGAAGATGATGATGATGATGATGACGTTGATGACGCTGTTGACACTGATGACGACAAAGATGACGCTGATGATGCTGATGACGACAAGGATGACAATGATGACAATGATGACAATGGGGATGACGATGACGACGACAATGACGATAATAATGATGACAGTGAAGATGACGATGATGACGCTGATGACGACAAAGATGATGCGGATGACGACAAAGATGACGATGATGACAATGATGACAATGGGATGACGATGACGACGACGATGACGATGATGATGACAGTGAAGATGACAATGATGACGATGATGACGACGATGATGACGACGACAATGATGACAATGATGACAATGGGGATGACGATGACAATGACGACAATGATGACAATGATGACAATGGGATGACGATGACGACGACTAAGATGATGCTGATGACAGTGAAGATGACGATGACGCTGATGACGACAAAGATGATGCTGATGACGACAATGATGACGATGATGACAATGATGACGACAACGACGACGATGACGACGTCACTCGCGGAAAGCTCCGAAGGACGCGGCCGCGTCGAGGGGCATGCCGGAGTCGGCGTGAGCCTCGTTTTATTATCTCCCCCCCCACCTTCCTCGCTCCGCCCCCAGTGCCGGCTCGCCGCCGCAGGCTGTGAGCTACCGGAACGCGAGCCTCGTTTTATTATCTCCCCCCCCCACCTTCCTCGCTCCGCCCCCAGTGCCCGGCTCGCCGCCGCAGGCTGTGAGCTACCGGAACGCGAGCCTCGTTTTATTATCTCCCCCCCCCACCTTCCTCGCTCCGCCCCCCAGTGCCCGGCTCGCCGCCGCAGGCTGTGAGCTACCGGAACGCGAGCCTCGTTTTATTATCTCCCCCCCCCACCTTCCTCGCTCCGCCCCCCAGTGCCCGGCTCGCCGCCGCAGGCTGTGAGCTACCGGAACGCGAGCCTCGTTTTATTATCTCCCCCCCCCACCTTCCTCGCTCCGCCCCCAGTGCCCGGCTCGCCGCCGCAGGCTGTGAGCTACCGGAACGCGAGCCTCGTTTTATTATCTCCCCCCCCACCTTCCTCGCTCCGCCCCCAGTGCCCGGCTCGCCGCCGCAGGCTGTGAGCTACCGGAACGCGAGCCTCGTTTTATTATCTCCCCCCCCCACCTTCCTCGCTCCGCCCCCCAGTGCCCGGCTCGCCGCCGCAGGCTGTGAGCTACCGGAACGCGAGCCTCGTTTTATTATCTCCCCCCCCCACCTTCCTCGCTCCGCCCCCCAGTGCCCGGCTCGCCGCCGCAGGCTGTGAGCTACCGGAACGCGAGCCTCGTTTTATTATCTCCCCCCCCCACCTTCCTCGCTCCGCCCCCCAGTGCCCGGCTCGCCGCCGCAGGCTGTGAGCTACCGGAACGCGAGCCTCGTTTTATTATCTCCCCCCCCCACCTTCCTCGCTCCGCCCCCAGTGCCCGGCTCGCCGCCGCAGGCTGTGAGCTACCGGAACGCGAGCCTCCTCCCCCCCCACCTTCCTCGCTCCGCCCCCCAGTGCCCGGCTCGCCGCCGCAGGCTGTGAGCTACCGGAACGCGAGCCTCGTTTTATTATCTCCCCCCCCCACCTTCCTCGCTCCGCCCCCAGTGCCCGGCTCGCCGCCGCAGGCTGTGAGCTACCGGAACGCGAGCCTCGTTTATTATCTCCCCCCCCCACCTTCCTCGCTCCGCCCCCCAGTGCCCGGCTCGCCGCCGCAGGCTGTGAGCTACCGGAACGCGAGCCTCGTTTTATTATCTCCCCCCCCCACCTTCCTCGCTCCGCCCCCAGTGCCCGGCTCGCCGCCGCAGGCTGTGAGCTACCGAACGCGAGCCTCGTTTTATTATCTCCCCCCCCCCACCTTCCTCGCTCCGCCCCCAGTGCCCGGCTCGCCGCCGCAGGCAGCTACCGGAACGCGAGCCTCGTTTTATTATCTCCCCCCCCACCTTCCTCGCTCCGCCCCCCAGTGCCCGGCTCGCCGCCGCAGGCGTGAGCTACCGGAACGCGAGCCTCGTTTTATTATCTCCCCCCCCCACCTTCCTCGCTCCGCCCCCCAGTGCCCGGCTCGCCGCCGCAGGCTGTGAGCTACCGGAACGCGAGCCCCTCCGCCGTGGAGGTCTCCTTCCTGCCGCCCGCGCTGCCCAACGGGAGATCGCCCTCTACTCGCTCTACCTGTGGCCCGCCGGGCGCGGCACCGGCGTCACTAACAGCACCACCAACAGCACCACCAGCAGCACCACCAGCAGCACCACCAACAGCGCCACCAGCAGCACCACCAACAGCGCCACCAACACCACCAGCAGCCCCAACAGCGCCACCACCAACAGCGCCATCACCAGCAGCGCCATCACCAACACCACCAACAGCACCACGACCAACAGCGCCACCACCAACAGCGCCGCCACCAATAGCACCACCAACAGCAGCGCCATCACCAGCAGCGCCATCACCAACACCACCAACACCACCAACACCACCACCACCAACAGCGCCACCACCAACAGCGCCACCACCAACAGCGCCACAACAATCCCCACCGCCGTCAGCGTCGCCGCGATCGCCAGCAGGCCACCGCCGCCACCGCCGGCGCCGCCGCGAGTTCCGCCGTCAGCGCCGGCGGCTTCCCCGGGGTGGCCGGCGCGGCGAGCGCCGTCACCGAGGGCGGCAGCGGCGCCGGAGACCTCTTCCTCACCGGGTCGGCCGCGCCGGCGGCTCTCCACACCAACGACACGGCGGTGCCGGCCTCGTGGTGCTCAACGTGACGGGGCTCAGCCACAACGTGACGGGTGAGTGGGGGGGCGGCGGTCACGTGACGGGTGGCGGGGGGGGGGGTGCCGTGTCAACGTCACGGCGCTTGCCGTGCGTGTGTTTGCGTCCCGGGGGAGCGGTGGCACGGGTCGACCTCGGGCCTCCCCTAGGTCGACTCGGCCTCAAGCGAGTAGCCGGTGTGTGCGTAAACATCGCCACTGGGGAGACAAAGGCGGCCGGGCGTGGTGTTGGCCACCCACCCCCTCGTGTGCCGGTCTTCGTAGGTGCTCGTGAACAGCACTTGCCCTGAGAGTACGCTGAGGCTGTACGGGGAATCTTTGTCTTTTTGTGTGTGTGTATGTGCGTGTGTGCGTGTGTGTGTGTATGNCTGTGGTGTATCACTGTGTGTGTGTGTGTCACTGTGTGTGTGTGTCACTGTGTGTGTGTGTCTGTGTGTGTGTGTGTCACTGTGTGTGTATGTGTGTGTATCCTGTGTGTGTGTGTCCTATGTGTGTGTGTCACTGTTTGTGTGTGTGTCACTGTGTGTGTGTCACTGAGTGTATGTGTGTGTCACTGTGTGACTGTGTGTATGTGTGTGTCACTGTGTGTGTGTCACTGTGTGTGTGACACTGTGTGTCTGTGTGTGTGTCTGTGTGTGTCACTGTGTGTGTGTCTGTGTGTGTGTGTGATCCTGTGTGTGTGTGTACNATGTGTGTGTGTATACTGTGTGTGTCTCTGTGTGTGTGTGTGTGTGTGTGCGTATCACTCTGTGTCACTGTGTGTGTGTGTGTGTGTGTGTGTCACTGTGTGTGTGTGTCACTGTGTGTGTGTCACTGTGTGTGTGTCACTGTGTGTCACTGTGTGTGTGTAACACNGTGTGTTGTGTGTGTCACTGTGTGTGTGTCACTGTGTGTGTGTCACTGTGTGTGTGTCACTGAGTGTANGTGTGTGTCACTGTGTGTGTGTGTGTCACTGTGTGTGTGTGTCACTGTTTGTGTGTGTCACTGTGTGTGTGTCACTGTGTGTGTGTCATGTGTATGTGTGTGTCACTGTGTGTGTGTGTCACTGTGTGTGTGTGTCACTGTTTGTGTGTGTCACTGTGTGTGTGTCACTGAGTGTATGTGTGTGTCACTAGTGTATGTGTGTGTCACTGTGTGTGTGTCACTGTGTGTGTGTCACTGTGTGTGTTTGTCACTGTGTGTGTGTGTCACTGTGTGTGTGTGTGTGTGTGTGTGTGTAACACTGTGTGTGTGTGTGACTGTGTGTGTGCTGTGTGTGTGTATCACTGTGTGTGTGTGTGTNACTGTGTGTGTGTCACTGTGTGTGTGTGTGTCACTGTGTATGTGTGTGTCACTGTGTGTGTGACACTGTGTGTGTCTGTGTGTGTGTGATGCGCAGGGCTGGAGGTCTACTCGCACTACTGGCTGTGTGTGTGTCACTGTGTGTGTGTGTGTCACTGTGTGGGTGTGTCACATGTGTGTGTGTATCACGTGTGTGTGTGACACTGTGTGTGTGTGTGTCACTGAGTGTATGTGTGTGTGTGACACTGTGTGTGTGGAACTGTGTGTGTGTGTGTCACTGAGTGTATGTGTGTGTGTGACACTGTGTGTGTGTGACACTGTGTGTGTGTGTCACTGGTGTATGTGTGTGTGTGACACTGGTGTGTGTGTGTCACTGAGTGTATGGTGTGTGTGTGACACTGTGTGTGTGTGGAGGACGGTGAGGGGGGAGTGCTCCGGCTACCGGAGTTTTAACTCAGAGATGGTGACGGTGACGATGTGATGATGGTGAATGATGGTTGATGAACGATGGTGATGGCGACGGTGATGATGACGATGACTGAAGATGTGATGATGATGAGATGACGTTGATGACGCTGTTGACACTGATGACGACAAAGATGACGCTGATGATGCTGATGACGACAAGGATGACAATGATGACAATGATGACAATGGGATGACGATGCGACGACAATGCGATAATAATGATGACAGTGAAGATGACGATGATGACGCTGATGACGACAAGATGACGATGATGACGATGATGACGACGTGATGACAATGATGACAATGATGACAAGGGGATGACAATGATGACGACGATGACGATGATGACAGTGAAGATGACAATGATGACGATGATGCGACGATGATGACGACGATAATGAAACAATGACAATGGGGACGATGACAATGACGACATGATGACAATGATGACAATGGGGATGACGATGACGACGACTAAGATGATGCTGATGACAGTGAAGATGACGATGACGCTGATGACGACAAAGATGATGATGCTGATGACGACAATGATGACGATGATGACAATGATGACGACACGACAACGATGACGACATCACTCGCGGAAAGCTCCCAAGGACGCGGCCGCGTCGAGGGGCATGCCGGAGTTGGCGTGAGCCTCGTTTGGTTGTTTCTCCCTCCACCACCTTCCTCGCTCCGCCCCCAGTGCCCGGCTCGCCGCCGCAGGCTGTGAGCTACCGGAACGCGAGCCTCGTTTATTATCTCCCCCCCCCACCTTCCTCGCTCCGCCCCCCAGTGCCCGGCTCGCCGCCGCAGGCTGTGAGCTACCGGAACGCGAGCCTCGTTTTATTATCTCCCCCCCCCACCTTCCTCGCTCCGCCCCCCAGTGCCCGGCTCGCCGCCGCAGGCTGTGAGCTACCGGAACGCGAGCCTCGTTTTATTATCTCCCCCCCCCCACCTTCCTCGCTCCGCCCCCCAGTGCCCGGCTCGCCGCCGCAGGCTGTGAGCTACCGGAACGCGAGCCTCGTTTTATTATCTCCCCCCCCCACCTTCCTCGCTCCGCCCCCCAGTGCCCGGCTCGCCGCCGCAGGCTGTGAGCTACCGGAACGCGAGCCTCGTTTTATTATCTCCCCCCCCCACCTTCCTCGCTCCGCCCCCCAGTGCCCGGCTCGCCGCCGCAGGCTGTGAGCTACCGGAACGCGAGCCTCGTTTATTATCTCCCCCCCCCACCTTCCTCGCTCCGCCCCCAGTGCCCGGCTCGCCGCCGCAGGCTGTGAGCTACCGGAACGCGAGCCTCGTTTTATATCTCCCCCCCCCACCTTCCTCGCTCCGCCCCCCAGTGCCCGGCTCGCCGCCGCAGGCTGTGAGCTACCGGAACGCGAGCCTCGTTTTATTATCTCCCCCCCCCACCTTCCTCGCTCCGCCCCCCAGTGCCCGGCTCGCCGCCGCAGGCTGTGAGCTACCGGAACCGAGCCTCGTTTTATTATCTCCCCCCCCCACTTCCTCGCTCCGCCCCCAGTGCCCGGCTCGCCGCCGCAGGCTGTGAGCTACCGGAACGCGAGCCCCTCCGCCGTGGACTCCTTCCTGCCGCCCGCGCTGCCCAACTCGCCCTCTACTCGCTCTACCTGTGGCCCGCCGGGCGCGGCACCGGCGACGCACCGGCGTCACCAACAGCACCACCAACGCACCACCAGCAGCACCACCAACAGCGCCACCAACGCACCACCAGCAGCGCCACCAACAGCGCCACCAACAGCGCCACCAGCAGCACCACCAACAGCACCACCAACAGCACCACCAGCGCACCACCAACGCACACCAACAGCCCCACCAGCCACCACCAACGCACCACCAACGCACCACCAACAGCGCCACCAGCAGCACCACCAACAGCACCACCAACAGCACCACCAACAGCACCACCAACGCACCACCAACAGCACCACCAGCAGCACCACCAACAGCACCACCAACAGCACCACCAGCAGCACCACCAACGCACCACCAACAGCCCCACCAGCACCCACCAACAGCACCACCAACAGCACCACCAACAGCGCCACCAGCANCACACCAACACGCCACCAACAGCCCCACCAGCAGCCCCACCACAGCACCACCAACAGCACCACCAACAGCACCACCAACAGCGCCACCAGCAGCACCACCAACAGCGCCACCAACAGCCCACCAACACCACCAGCAGCCCCAACAGCACCACCACCAACAGCGCCATCACCAACAGCGCCATCACCAGCACGCCATCACCAGCAGCGCCATCACCAGCAGCGCCATCACCAACACCACCAACAGCACCACGACCAACACGCCACCACCAACGCGCCGCCACCAATCACCACCAACAGCACCACCAGCAGCACGCCATCACCAACACCACTAACACCACCAACACCACCAACACCAACAGCGCCACCACCAACAGCGCCACAACAATCCCCACCGCCGTCAGCGTCGCCGCGATCGCCAGCAGGGCCACCGCCGCCACCGCCGGCGCCGCCGCGAGTTCCGCCGTCAGCGCCGGCGGCTTCCCCGGGGTGGCCGGCGCGGCGAGCGCCGTCACCGAGGGCGGCAGCGGCGCCGGAGACCTCTTCCTCACCGGGTCGGCCGCGCCGGCGGCTCTCCACACCAACGACACGGCGGGTGCCGGCCTCGTGGTGCTCAACGTGACGGGGCTCAGCCACAACGTGACGGGTGAGTGGGGGGCGGCGGTCACGTGACGGTGGCGGGGGGGGTGCCGTGTCAACGTCACGGCGCTTGCCGTGCGTGTGTTTGCGTCGCACGGGGGAGCGGTGGCACGGGTCGACCTCGGGCCTCCCCTAGGTCGACTCGGCCTCAAGCGAGTAGCCGGTGTGTCGTAAACATCGCCACTGGGGAGACAAAGGCGGCCGGGCGTGGTGTTGGCCACCCACCCCCTCGTGTGCCGGTCTTCGTAGGTGCTCGTGAACAGCACTTGCCCTGAGAGTACGCTGAGGCTGTACGGGGAATCTTTGTCTTTTTGTCTTTGTGTGTGTCTATGTGTGTGTGCGTGTGTGTATGTATGTATGTATCCCTGTCTGTGTGTGTATCACTGTGTGTGTGTGTGTCACTGTGTGTGTGTGTGTGTGNCACGTGTGTGTGTGTGTCACNGTGTGTGTGTGTGTGTCACTGTGTGTGTGTGTGTATCACGCTATGTGTGTATCACTGTGTGTGTGTGTGTGTGTGTGTGTCACGTGTGTGTGTGTGTCACNGTGTGTGTGTCACTGAGTGTATGTGTGTGTCACTGTGTGTGTCACTGTGTGTGTGTGTGTCACTGTGTGTGTGTCTGTGTGTGTCACTGTGTGTGNCTCTGTGTGTGTGTGTGTGTCACTGTGTGTGTGTGACTGTGTGTGTGTGTATCACTGTGTGTGACACTGTGTGTGTGTCACTGTGTGTGTGTCACTGTGTGTGTGTCACTGTGTGTATCACTGTGTGTGTCACTGTGTGTGTGTGTATCACNGTGTGTGTGTGTCACTGTGTGTGTGTGTCACTGTGCGTGTGTGTCACTGTGTGTGTGTCACTGTGTGTGTGTCACTGTNGTGTGTCACTGTGTGTGTGTCACTGAGTGTATGTGTGTGTCACTGTGTGTGTGTACTGTGTGTGTGTGTCAGTGTGTGTGTGTCACTGTGTGTGTGTCAGTGTGTGTGTGTGTGTGTGTGTCAGTGTGTGTGTGTCACTGTGTGTGTGTGTCACTGTGTGTGTCACTGTGTGTGTGTCACTGTGTATGTGTGTGTCACTGTGNATGTGTGTGTCACTGTGTGTGTGTGACTGTTGTGTGTGTGTGTGTGTGTCACTGTGTGTGTGTGACTGTGTGTGTGTGTCACTGTGTGTGTGTGTNACTGTGTGTGTCACTGTGTGTGTGTGTCACTGTGTGTGTGTCACGTGTGTGTGTGTGTCACTGTGTGTGTGTGTACACGCTGTGTGNGTGTGTGTGTGTGTGNGTGTGTGTGTGTGTGACTGTGTGTGNGTCTGTGTGTGTGTAGGTGTGTGTGTGTGTCACTGTGTGTGTNACACTGTGTGTGTCTGTGTGTTTGTGCGCGCAGGGCTGAGTCTACTGATACTGGCTGTGTGTGTGTCACTGTGTGTGTGTGTCACTGTGTGTGTGTCACTGTGTGTGTGTGTCACTGTGTGTGTGACACTGTGTGTGTGTGTCACTGAGTGTATGTGTGTGTGTGACACTGTGTGTGTGTGTGTCACTGTGTGTGTGTGNGTATCACTGTGTGTGTGACACTGTGTGTGTGTGTCACTATGTGTGTGTGATCACNGGTGTGTGTGTGTGACACTGTGTGTGTGTGTCACTGACTGTGTGTGTGGACACTGTGTGTGTGTCACTGTGTGTGTGTGACACTGTGTGTGTGTGTGTCACTGGTATGTGTGTGTGTGACACTGTGTGTGTATGTGTGTGTGTGCGCAGGCTGGAAGTGTACTCGCGCACTGGCTGCAGGTGGCTGCCTGGACACGTCCTGGCCAACCCTCGAAGCGCGCCGCTGCGTGCTCACCACCGACCAGGACGGTGAGCGCTCACCACCGCTCACCACTCCTCACCACGCTCACCATCCGCGCTACCACGCGCTCACCACTCGCTCACCACCGCTCACCATCCTCACCANTCCTCACCTACCCTCACCANTCGCTCACCACTCGCTCACCACCCGCTCACGGCTCACCATCGCTCACCACTCACCACTCGCTCACCACGCGCTCACCACTCGCTCACCACGCGCTCACCACGCCTCACCACTCGCTCACCACGCTCACCACGCTCACCANGCGCTCACCACGCGCTCACCACGCGCTCACCACTCGCTCACCACGCTCACCACCGCTCACCACGCGCTCACACATCGCTCACCACTCACCATCCTCACCANTCGCTCACCACCGCTCACCAGCGCCACCATCGCTCACCANGCGCTCACCATCGCTCACCACTCGCTCACCACGCGCCACCACGCGCTCACCACTCGCTCACCACCGCTCACCCGCGCTACCACTCGTTGCCACGCGCTCACCACTCGCTCACCACCCTCACATCCTCACCACTGCTCACCCGCTCACCACGCGCTCACCACCCTCACCATCCTCACCACTCGCTCACCACTCGCTCACCACCGCTCACCACGCGCTCACCACCGCTCACCACTCCGCTCACCACCTCACCACNCGCTCACCACGCGCTCACANTCGCCACCACGCGCTCACCACGCGCTCACCACTCGCTCACCANGCGCTCACCATCCTCACCACGCGCTCACCACCGCTCACCACGCGCTCACCACTCTTCACCACGCGCTCACACACTCGCTCACCANTCGCTCACCACTCGCTCACCACGCGCTCACCACTCGCTCACCACCNCTCACACGCTCACCACTCGCTCACCANCGCTCACCACCCTCACCACTCGCTCACCACGCTCACACGCCTCACCACGCTCACCACCGCTCACCANTCGCTCACACTCGCTCACCACGCGCTCACCACCGCTCACCACTCGCTCACACCNCTCACCATCGCTCACCACCGCTCACCACTCGCTCACCACTCGCTCACCACGCGCTCACCACGCGCTCACCACGCGCTCACCACTCGCTCACCACGCGCTCACCACGCTCACCACTCGCTCACTCACCACCTCGCTCACCACACGCTCACCACCTCGCTCACCCGCGCTCACNACGCTCACCATCTCGCTCANCACTCGCTCACCACTCGCTCACCACGCGCTCACCACGCTCACCACTCGCTCACCACNTGCTCACCACGCGCTCANCACTCGCTCACCACTCGCTCACCACTCGCTCACCACCGCTCACCACTCGCTCACCACGCGCTCACCACGCGCTCACCACGCGCTCACCACTCGCTCACCACGTGCTCACCACGCTCACCACTCGCTCACCACGCGCTCACCACGCGCTCACCACTCGCTCACCACTCGCTCACCACGCGCTCACCACTCGCTCACCACGCTCACCACGTGCTCACCACGCGCTCACCACGCGCTCACCACTCGCTCACCACTCGCTCACACCGCTCACACACCCACGCTCACCACTCGCTCACCACTCGCTCACCACGCTCANCACTCGCTCACCACGCGCTCAGGCCACNTGCTCACCACTCGCTCACCACTCGCTCACCACGCGCTCACTACTCGCTCANCACGCGCTCACCACGCTCACCACGCGCTCACCACACGCTCACCACAGTGCTCACCACCGCTCACCACGTGCCACCACGCGCTCACCACCGCTCACCACTCGTCACCACGTGCTCACCACNCGCTCACCACGCGCTCACCCTCGCTCACCACGTGCTCTACCACCGCTCACAACTCCTCACCACGTGCTCACCACTCGCTCACCACGCTCATCGCACACTCGCTCACCACTCGCTCACCACTCACTCGCTCACCACTCGCTCACCGCTCACCACGCGCTCACCACTCGCTCACACCAAGTGCTCACCACTCGCTCACCACTCGCTCACCACCACCACNCGCTCACCACTCGCTCACCACTCGCTCACCACGTGCTCACTCACTCGCTCACCACGTGCTCACCGCTCACCACTCGCTCACTCGCTCACCACCGCTCACCACGCGCTCACCACNCGCCACCACTCGCTCANNGCTCACTCCACCACTCGCTCACCACTCGCTCACCAGTGCTCACCACGTGCTCACCACTCGCTCACCACGTGCTCACCACTCGCTCACCACGTGCTCACTCACGTGCTCACCATGCTCACCACTCACTCACCACTCGCTCACCACTCACCACGTGCTCACCACTCGCTCACCACGCGCTCACCACTCGCTCACCACCACCGCTCACCTCGCTCACCACGCGCTCACCACGTGCTCACCACTCGCTCACCACGCGCTCACCACTCGCTCACCACGTGCTCACCACTCGCTCACCACGTGTTCACCACTCACCACTCGCTCACTCGCTCACCACCGCTCACTCACTCACCACTCGCTCGCTCACCACTCGCTCACCACCCACTCACTCGCTCACCACGTGCTCACCGCTCACCACTCACCACTCGCTCACCACCGCTCACCACGCGCTCCACCGCCACCACTCGCTCACCACGTGCTCACACTCGCTCACCACTCGTCACCACGTGCTCACCACGTGCTCACCACTCGCTCACCACGTGCTCACCACCATCGCTCACCACGCGCTCACCACGTGCTCACCACCGGTGCTCACCACTCACTCACCACTCTCGCTCACCACCACCACTCGCTCACCACTCGCTCACCACCGCTCACCACGTGCTCACCACTCGCTCACCACGCGCTCACCACTCGCTCACCACGTGCTCACCACTCGCTCACCACGTGTTCACCACNTCACCACACGCTCACCACGTGCTCACCACGTGCTCACCACGTGCTCACCACTCGCTCACCACGTGCTCACCACGTGCTGCCTCACGCGGCGCGTGCTCTCCGCGCCGCTAACCNTGGCGACNGTGTGGCCGTGCGGGCANTGCCGCAGGTCGCCGCGCNNGACTGACGTCGTGCTGACCAACTCGCGACCTGGTNTGGCGCCCACCACGGGCCCACGGCGTCATCACCAGTACNCTCACTACGGACTCACCGCTGGACACCGCCGCCTCACCNCCGCTCACCCAGCCACTCGCCCACCACTCACCCACNCACTCACNCACCGACCCACTCATCACCACCACTCACCGACCCACTCACTCACCCACCACTGAGCCATTCACNCACCACCCACNCACTCACCNAGCCACGCCATTCACTCACGACCCACCCGCCACGCCCAGCCACTCACCCACGATCACTCACTCACCGACCTCATCAACCATGNCACTCATTCACCGACCCACCACTCACCCAGCCTGAGNCACACCACCCCCACTCACTCACCCACCACCACCATTCACTACCGCCCACCCCGCCACTCGCCCAGCCACTCACCCACCACTCACTCACCGACCCACTCACTCAACCACCACTCACTCACCGACCCACTCACTCACCCAGCCACTGAGCCATTCACTCACCGACCCACTCACTCACCCAGCCACCGAGCCATTCACTCACCGACCCACCCCGCCACTCGCCCAGCTACTCACCCACTCACTCACCGACCCACTCACTCACCCAGCCACCGAGCCACTCACTCACCGACCCACCCAGCCACTCGCCCAGCCACTCACCCACTCACTCACCGACCCAATGACTCGCCCAGCCACTCACTCACCGACCCACTCACTCACTCACCCAGCCACTCACCCACTCACTCGCCGACCCACCCAATCACTTGCCCAGCCACTCACCCACTCACTCGCCGACCCACTCACTCACCCAGCCACCGAGCCACTCACTCACCGACCCACCCAGCCACTCGCCCAGCCACTCACCCACTCACTCACCGACCCACCCAATCACTCGCCCAGCCACTCACGCACTCACTCACCGACCCACTCACTCACCCAGCCACCGAGCCACTCACTCACCGACCCACCCAATCACTCGCCCAGCCACTCACCCACTCACTCAACTACTCGCTCAACCTTGCACTCACTCACCCTTCCACGCACTCACCCACCCTACCACTCACTCGCCCAACGACTCACTCACCCTACCACTCACCCACCCACGAACTCACCCAACCACTCACTCACCCTACCATTCACTCACCCACTCAACCAATCACTCGCCCAACCATCCACTCACCCTACTGCTCACTCACCCTACCACGCACTCACCCACCCTACCACTCACTCACCCACTCACCCAATCACTCACCCAACCATCCACTCACTCTACTTCTCACTCACCCTACCACGCACTCACTCACTCACTCACCCACCTACTCGCTCACCCTACCACTCACTCACCCTACCACCCACTCACCCTACCACTCACCCACCCTACCACTCGCTCACCCTACCACTCACTCATTCAACCACTCACCCACCCTACCACTCACTCACCCTACCACTCACTCATCCAACCACTCACTCACCCTACCACTCACTCACCCAACCACCCACTCACCCACCACTCACTCACCCTNCCACCCACTCACCCACCCANCCACTCACTCACCCAACCACTCACTCACCCAACCACTCACTCACCCTACCACTCACTCATCCTACTGCTCACTCACCCTACCACTCACCCAGCCTACCACCCACCCACCCAACCACTCACTCACCCTACCACCCACCCACTCAACCACCCACTCACCCTACCACCCACTCACCCTACCACCCACTCACCCACCACTCACTCACCCTACCACCCACCCACTCAACCACCCACTCACCCTACCACTCACTCACCTTACCACGCACTCACCCAACCACTCACCCACCCACCCACTCACCCAACCACCCACTCACTCACGCTCACCCCCGTGTGAAATCCGCGTCGAACTACCGCTAATCGCCGCCCGCAGGGAGGTTTCAACGCCGGCGGCGTCACCGGCGGAGGAGCTCAGCGTGGCGGTGCCGGGGCCCGGCGTCACGCTCCGCGGCCTGCGCCCGTTCTCGCGCTACCGCGTGGCGCTCAGCGCCAGCACGAAGCGCGGGGAGGGCCTCGTGCACAGCACCGCCGTGGAGTTCACCACGCTGCCCGGCGGTACGCACGCTGGCGCCACCCGTCCCCCCGGCTCGTTACTCCCCGACCCTCCCACACTAGTAGCTGCATAGGTAGTAGTGAGCTACCATCTAGATGGCGTTGTGGAGAGCTGTGAGCTCGTTGCTAGCCAGCAGGAGTGCAGGCAGTGAGATGTTGTGTTGGGCAGGTCTGCCCGATAGGACATCGTCACTGTCATCGTCGTCGTCGTCGTCATCATCATCGTCACTGTCATCATCGTCACCATCATCACCATCATCGTCACCTTCATCATCGTCACTATCATCATCGTCATCATCATCGTCACTATCATCATCACCATCATCACCATCATCGTCACCGCCATCATCGTCGCCATCATCATCATCATCGTCGCCATCATCACCATCATCGTCGCCTTCATCATCACCACCACCATCATCGTCACCCATCATAACCACCATCATCATCATCACTATGATCACCATCATCATCAGCAGCAGTAGCAGCAGCCATGATCAATCCGCTGCTGGATGAAAGCCGGCCTAACCCACCGCCAGTTTTCACGGTACGATGATTTGTAGTGCGGGATACTGCGTGGTGCAGTTTGGTATGACACGTGGTGCGATATGACACGTGGTGCTGTATGACACGTGGTGCGGTATGACGCGTGGTGGCGCACCCTCCTCTCTCCGTGCTCACAGTCCCCGAGGACCCACCCCGCAACCTGAGCTACCGCGCGCTGAGCGCCACCGCCGTAGAGCTGCGCTGGGCTGCGCCGCTGCACCCCAACGGGGCGCTGGAGCTCTACACGGTGCACTACCGCAGCAACGCCAGCGCGGAGCGCACGCTGGTGGGCACCGCTACCACTAGCGCCACTACAGCCACTACCACCACCACTACTACCGCCACCGCTACCACCACCGCCACCGCTACCACCACTACCGCCACTACCGCCACCGCTACCACCAGCGCCACTACCATGTATCCCCCGTCGTGCCTCACCCCATGTCTCACTCCGTGTCTCCCCCCGTGTCTCAGCGTGTCTCCCCCGTGTCTCCTCCGTGTCTCCCCTCGTGTCTCCCCCGTGTCTCTCTCCGTGTCTCCCCCCGTGTCTCACTCCGTGTCTCCCCCGTGTCTCAGCGTGTCTCCCCCGTTTTTCCATCCGTGTCTCTCCCCGTGTCTCAGCATGTCTCCTGCGTCTCTTCCTTCCCCCCTGTGTCGNCCCCCCCCGTGTCTCCCCTCCCCGTGCCCCCCCTCCCCCCCCGTGTCCCCTGTAGAACGTGACGGCGTTCGGCGTGGAAGGGGATCTGCGGTGCTGGAGGGGCTCTCTCACCACGCCCGCTATGCCGTGTGGGTCACCGGCAGCACCGCGCTCGGAGATGGGGGCCAGCGCAGCGACACGCTCACCATCGACACTCCCGAGGGCGGTGCGCCGCTCACCGCCCACTCGCCTCGCTCACTCACGCACTCACTCACTCGCACGCTCACCGTCACTCACTCACTCGCTCGCACGCTCGCTGACCCGCTCACTCACTCGCTCACTCGCTCACTCACTCACTCGCTCGCTCAGCTCACTCACTCACTCACCCGCTCCCACTCCTCACTCACCACTCACACANCACTCACTCGCTCGCACGCTCGCTGACCCGCTCACTCACCCTCGCTCACTGCTCACTCACTCACTCGCTCGCTCGCTCACTCACTCACTCACTCNCTCACCACTCACTCGCACGCTCGCTCACCCGCTCGCTCACCTGCTCACTCACTCACTTGCTCACACACTCACGTACTCACCCGCTCACTCGCTCGCACGCCCACTCACCTCGCTCACTCACTCACTCGCTCACTCGCTCACTCACTCACTCACCCCCCACTCACTCACTCACCCGGCCACTCACCCTCTCTCACGCACTCACTCGCACGCTCGCTCACCCACTCGCTCACTCGCGCACTCACTCACACACCACTCGCACGCTCGCTCACCCGCTCGCTCCCCGCTTGCTCACTCACTCACTTGCTCACACACTCACTCACTCACCCGCCCGCCCGCTCGCTCGCCGCTCACCTCGCTCACTCACTCGCTCACTCACTCACTCAATCGCCCGCCCGCTCGCTCACTCACTCACTTGCTCACCGCTCGCTCCCCGCTTGCTCACTCACTCACTTGCTCACACACTCACTCACTCAATCGCCTGCCCGCTCGCTCACTCACTCACTTGCTCACACACTCGCTCGCTTGCCCGCCCGCTCACCTGCCCGCTCGCTCACCCGCTTGCTCACCTGCCCGCTCACTCACTTACCCGCCTGCTTACCCGCTCACTCACGTACTCACACGTTCGCTCATCTGCCCGCTCACTCGCTCGCTCGGATGCCCACTCACTCGCTCGCTCACCCGCTCGCCTCCGCTCGCTCACTCACTCACTTGCTCACACACTCACTCATTCACTCACGTACTTGGGCGCTCGCTCGCTCGCCTCACTCACGCATACTCACCTCGTTCACCCCACACACTCAGACTCGCTCACACCTTCCTCACGACTTTTTCTGCCCCACCACTCCTGTACTACCACCACCACCACCAACCCACACCACCACCCCTGTACTACCACCACTCCCACACCAGCACCACACCTACACCACCACCACACCACCACGTGCGCGCAGCATGCGTCGCACACACACTCAGTCGGAGGCGAGGTGTTCGCGGGAAGCACCGTCCTCCCCTTTTACTGTCGTTGAGTTCACGCCACCACTCGGGCCCCCTCGGGCCCCCCCTCTCTCTCTCACGACCACGCTGCCTCACGACCCGGCCCAGACACGACTCTGCCCGCGTTGCACCGACGGCGTTGACTGTCCACTCCCAGAACCGGCAGCCCAGAGCTCCCCGCTCTCCGCCGCTTTTATTCCCTCGGCGCGGCTTGGCTCCGCCTTGGCCACGTGATGGCTCCGCCCTGGCCACGCCTCCCTTCTCGAACCCACCAGAGGGTTCCAGGGGCCTCCCCGCGAGGTCTACCGTGACCCTTGCCCCAGTTCCTCCGCCCTGCCGGCACACACAGCCGCATATACGCTCAGCGGCGTGTGCGCTGCCCACCTGCAGTTGCAGCTGCTTGTACAGCAGTCAGCGCTGTGTCACTACCACCACCACCATTCGTGTACTTCCACCACCATTCCTGTACTACCACCACCACCACCACACCACCCCCACACCACACCACCCGCACACCACCACCACTATTCACACACCACCACCATTCCTGTACTACCACTACCACCACCACATCACACCACCACCACACCACCACCACCGTGATAATCCCCCCCCGCCCCGCAGTGCCGGGCTCCGCGTGCTGGTGCTCTCCGTGCTGCACCTGTCGCCGTCGCTCGTGCGGCTGTCGTGGCTGCCCCCGGCGGAGCCCAACGGCGACATCGCCGCCTACTCGGCGGAGCTGCGGCAGGCGGGCCCAGCTACGCCGGCGCCGCCGCCGAGCCGGCGACGCCGGGGCCACCGGGGTCACCGGGTCACCGGGGTCGACTGGGCGGCGGCGATGAGGAGGAGCGCCTACAGCGTCGTGGCGCCGCCGCTCACCGTCGAGGGCCTCCTGCCGTTCACGGCCTACGCGGTGCCGTGACGGCGCGCACCGGCGCCGGGCCGGGCCCCCGGCGACGCTCGCCTTCGTCACCGGCGAGGGAGGTGGGCGGTGGCGCCGCGGCCGGTGGCGGGTGGAGGGGTGGGAGGGGGGTGGGGAGGGGGGGAGAAGTGGTGGTGTGTGGTGGGTGGGGTGGAGGGGGGGTGGGGAGGCAGGGTGGGGAGGGGGGAGAAGTGGTGGTGTATGGTGGGGGGGTGGAGGGGGGGTGGGAGAAGTGGTGGTGTATGGTGGGTGGGGGTGGAGGGGGTGGGGAGGCAGGGTGGGAGGGGGGAGAAGTGGTGGTGTATGGTGGGTGGGGTGGAGGGGGGTGGGAGGGGGGTGGGGAGGGGGGAGAAGTGGTTGTGTGTGGTGGTGGGGTGGAGGGGGTGGGGGGGGGGGGTGGGGTGGGAGGGGGGAGAAGTGGTGGTGTGTGGTGGTGGGGTGGAGGGGGGGTGGGAGGGGGGGTGGGGAGGGGGGGTGGGGAGGTGGTTTGGGGACACGGCAAGTGACCCCCCCCACTAGGGTAACCCCCCACCATATTATTTAGGGTGGGGGTGGTGGGTCGCGGGGGGTGGTGGGTGGGGGGATAGTGGGTGAGTGGCGGCATTCCGGGGATACGGGGAC